>JAGVSQ010010232.1:0-13061 GCA_022683975.1 Rhyacophila evoluta
CATCATATGCATGTTTCCGGAAAACCTAAATATTAAAAAAAAAGCAATACAGAAACCCTGGCAAAGTATTGGCATACCATCATATTATTAACAAACATGTGGCAGACAAAACACATCATTTTCAAAAACTCTTTTTTTTAATCGGCTCTTATATTTTTACCTAATCTAATTACCTACATTATATTTTTATACAAAAAGACAGAATAGTGTATCATAACAAAACGGATTTGTTATCGCAAATAAAATGTTAAAGCCTGATCATCTCAGTACCATAAAAATACAGATACTGAGCTTTACCTTTAAACCGACGTATGTTTCAGTTTAATACTTTTTTTTCACTAAATTAATTAGCCATTTATATTAATCAGTTTACTATGTGTTTATTTTAATTAAACTGATAATATATTTCTCTTTTGTTTTAGACTGGGAGGAATGATAATGACCGTAGCACATCTTCTTTTCTTGGCTGGCAACCATTACTTGGGCATCGTGAGGCCTCTTCATTACGTCTCCATACTGACCAGGAGGAATACTAACATAACCCTATTCTTCGTCTGGACACTGCCAATTGCGTTTTTTTTCGTGTATTTTGGTACGATAGAAAACGACGGATTTCGCGTGCTTGGATGTGGATATGAGTAAGTCATTTTTTTTTAATCTTTTGACTGTTATTATGTTAAAACTTTAAATTTCAACTGTGTATGTAATAAATAGTTACATATGCTATGTTTCATTTCACTGTGCATACTATTTGAAAAAAATTAGAGACAAAGACGCAAACCGATCATTGCTTGCATTTCTCGCTGATATTATGAACTAAAACACACCTTTATTTAGCAATCGAATGGTTAATATCACACGTTTAAACACTAAAGAAAATATTTCAAAAGACTAAAAATAAGTCATTGAAATGAAGATAGTCAATTCATAGAATTTAGATTTATTTACTGGAACTCTATTTACTATGGTTAAACGGGTTTATGATGTTATATTAGTTTTTCTTAAATCATGTTTTAAATTAATATCAGATTGGGTGCATAAATCACGAGTTTTAGCCTTCGTAAAATTTAGGTTTGTGTCTATTATATATTTTGACTTCAGTTCAAGATCATTAAATATACGTTTTTCATGGCTCATGTAAAATTTGTGTTGTGTGGGTTACGTCATTTTCCCTTTCCAAAGTCGATATATGTATATTGTCTCAAAAAAATATAAAAATTAATAATAACATAATATATATCTAAAGACGGTGTTATATATATGTACAGCGAGAAATATAACGAAAATTTATAGAATCTAAGAGTTCGTAATCTTTCTAAAATAATTTCGAATATTTTTTCTACTCTTAATATGCGTGCCAATACTAAAATAATAAAAATGATCTACTAGATTTAAATATGAACGTCATGAATAATAATATAATAAATATAGCATAACCTATTTAGTTATGACAACAGTTTCAAAATATTTTTGTTTTATTAATGTTTTTATATATTTATAAATTGTAAAAAAAAAAAAATATTTATATAAACGTTTACATGAATATAATTTGAAATACTATAGAACTCTTGATAATCACATGTTGTTAAAATTTATCACTAGACAAGGATGTTATGCTTTCTCAGATATAAGCTGCAAGGGAGGGGCTAATAACTAAAGTTAACAACTACTAAGTTCGTACTAAAATTCATAATCGCATCAGAGAATGTTAACCAATAGCCTAGAAGAGTAGC
This sequence comes from Rhyacophila evoluta, assembly GCA_022683975.1. Classification (NCBI taxonomy): domain Eukaryota; kingdom Metazoa; phylum Arthropoda; class Insecta; order Trichoptera; family Rhyacophilidae; genus Rhyacophila; species Rhyacophila evoluta. Next base: position 1,734 of record JAGVSQ010010232.1, read on the forward strand.
TTTAATATTATAAATTCTCTTCAACAAAATAGTTTGTTGTTATATGTACTAGTTGCCAATTGAATAGGATGTATGTTTTTCGTTTCAAAACCCCATAACAACAGGCCATCAACAACATTATTGACCACGATCGATGCCGGGAAGTTTTTAATTCAATTCCTGGGGAAACTTACCGATGTAACTTACCGATTTATTCAAATTTTCAACTTTTCCAAACTCTATAAATATTCCCGTGAATATGATTTCAGTTTTCTTCCCGTTTCTCAGGATTAAAAACATCCGGAAAATATCATCCTCTAACCAAATCGTAATAAACATTGCCATCCAGCAGTAGATAGACCACTGCTGGATGGCAACTATACCAATTCCCAAAAGATAAGATTCAATTCCCTTAGATTCAGTTTGCAGTTTGTAGTTGTTACTAATGTTAATCGTATGTATTACCTATAATACTTATAATATAATTCTCCACAAGCATTAAAACAGAGATACATTTCATTGCTGGATAAAAGCTGAATTAAAACAAAATTGATCTATTGCTGGACGAATGCTACAACTTTTTTGATTAATTCTATCTTACTTAATGAATTTGTCGAATATATTGAACATTTCTCGAGTACCTGGTACTAGATACAGATTTTCAACGACCCATTCATTTGCCGACCGACATCAAGTTGTAGCTATTTCAATATTTTATCGAGGCATTTATTACTTATTAAAATATACACAACCAACAAAGTGCGCAACCCAATGCCGCTTTGGGCTCATGACAAATGATAGTTCATTATATACTACGATGATATTTTCCATATCTTTAATAAACAATTCAACCATTATGTATCGAGGATACTATAACATTTATTATATATATATAGTTTACTTTAATATAGGCTCGTGATAATGTTTGCCTTAAGGAAGCGATTTCCAACCTGTGAGGCGCGGGCTATTTTGAGCCAGAGCAGGCGCCAAAATTTAAAAAAAAATTAAAAATTCGAAAAATAACGTGTCTATATTATTACATCTATTAAAAAAATAATAGGTGGAGAGGCGCGGGGCGTATAAGTAAAAAGGTTGGAAGCCGCTGTCTTAAGATCTAAGACATTTTTTTTTAAATTAAGCACCACTACCGACTGTTGATGTTAACAACAAGTCTTTAACAGCTAAGAACATACATTTATTTACTTGTTCGCTCCGAAAGTGGGCATATGGATCCCCGCAATGTGTAGACATTTCTTGACAGATTATTTTTGACAAGGATTAGTTATCAGACAATTGCTCAACTTAATGGGCATACAGTCTTGCATTTTCGGATTTAAAAAAACCGTCTAAAAAACATCAACATGTGGGAGTCGACCAGACATTTTCCGGATTGCTAGGCGCGTACGCTAACCTCTACACTACCAGGTAGACAGCGATATGCATAAAAAGTCTAAACTTTTCATAGCCGAATCTTCATTACATGGTGAGGAAAAATAATGAAAGTTGGTAGATGAACCTCCTTTATCATATCGATCATTTTGAAATACAGCAACGTCTTGCTATATGAAAAAATTCTCGAAGTCACATTAAGACATCACTTAAAGTGAAGTAAGATATAAGGCCAGATATTTTGACGAATATGCGCAGGCACAGACGAATTATCCATAATGACACTAGTATTCGGACATTAGAAATATCATCAACAAGGGCGGTGTGTACACATGATTCAATCGGCCTTATATAGGCTCTGACCACTCGTTTGTTATTCATTTCCTTATCGTTTTAAATTGCGATTTCAGATAAATACATAAATATAGCACACTTTAATTCATAACATCGGACTTAACTTTGCATTGTCTCAATTCTATTATATGTTACCATTTTATCGAAAAATTTACAAAATATCTTATTTTTTCCATATTTGTACCTAAAAGGAGAAACTGTGTTATTATATCACTTAATCTAGGGAATTGGAAATTCGGGGTAGATTAAGTGGAATATATAATATAGATAGAATATATATAATATATAGAAAACTCGAGTGCTATGATTTTTTTATTAATATACAAATAAATTTGCATAAACATATGAATTTATTATGCCTAGTCGAAATACATATAAATTTTCATATGGTTTGCTTATTGTAATTGTGTACTTATTTCCTTATAGTAACTTATTTTCTTTGAAATGTATTAATCTAATTAAGTATAGAATAAACCAAATATATGTAATCGCAAACGCTAACGGCGACAAAGTAAATAAATTATCAAACGCAGACCATCAAATTGATGTATAGCTGATATTAATTCGAAAGTGGTCGTGTTACTTTGGGTACCATTCAAATTTATATTCTGTAAACGAAGAATAAGCGGGAGGATGAACGACTTCTGTAGAGGAAACAAAACTTTCATGTTTTTTTAAATCAGAGATAGAACATGGACGATGTTTTATTTTGTGATGAATAAAATAATATAATTATTACACAAAAGTGTTTCCAATATTCGCATAGTCTTACATTCAAAATCATTTTTCAAATAAGGTTGATAGTAGAAAATTTAAATTAATATACGTAAAAAATAAATATATACTATACAGAATTCAATTAGTTGTTGTTGCATACAAGTTCATACAATTTATGAAAACGATATTTGTTATATATTTTTAAACTGTGCATATTTTCACGTAAATTGTATAATTGGCAGTTTTCACACCGTTTTTTTAATCCTGCTACTTTAAGCTCTCGGGCGTAAAAAAATGTTTTATTGTATGCATGTTTTTATGGGGGAAGTTTAATCGGATAATTTTTACATGCACGTGGTCGTTGGCCGTCGATGTGAATGTGAAATGTATTGCTTCCGACAGGTAATGTTGAAATACGTTTGAACACTGGACTGAGAGATTTAAATGATCTGAACTAGGTTCTAACGAATTATTCTGTAACAATTGCATATACCATAGAGGATTATGGAAAACAATTGTAAAAGCAACAGATACGAATTTTCACTAATAGGATAATAATTTTGATTTCCACTAATTTCATACATTTATACGGTTTGATTATTCAAGATAATTTTAAGTAAGAACACTTTTGAAAACACTTTCATTTCAAATATTGATCATATATATCCACAGTGTAAAATTGTCCTCTTTATAATATTTTATGCGCACAATAGAGATCTCTATAATATAAAAAAAACTCTGCAACGTGAAGATATGATTTGTTTTAATAGATTTTTTCACGATACTTGTTTATCAATTGCTCGACAAATACTTTTGTACATGTGGATTTTTTAAAATCCAGCAGTTATGACTCTGAAATCGCGCAGTACTAACCGGGGAGACATATGTATAAATATATAGTAAGCGAATGAAAAAGCAAGATATTTTATTTTGGTATTCACGGATAGAATTCTCGATTTACCCATAAATAAAGTTTTTTTTTCAATTTGATTCGCTCGAATGCACGCAAACAGGTAACCATCCGTTTGCAATATTGCGAGGGTGATACGGGTGTATAAAGAGAAAAATTAGAAGTTTTGGTAAGATTTTGTCGAAGACTTTCCCCATACTAGAATAAATGAACAATTTCAATTTCGAAAAATGAATTCAATATGTCAGATAAAATTGACACTAGTTTAGTTTAGTTTCGTATTTGTTGTTTAATATTGTTGATTTAATTTGTACCAACACGGAAAAAAAGAAGTGGCTCGAAAGTTATCAGTACTTAATCTTAAGTGACTGAATTTTTGTGATTATTTTTCTAAATTAGTGAAAAATATAATAATCTAAAAATCTTACAAATAATATTTTAATTCCTAAAGACAGCCTAGAAATACCACTTGAATACTTTTTGAAATACTTATTTTTTCTAAAATTTTCAAGGCAAAATAGCTCTCTTATACATTACTTGTTACCCATTTCCGTGTGGGTACAGATATGGTATTTAAAACGAATGAAATTAATATGAGTAGTTTTATGATATACCGTATAATGATTACATTTTTGAACTGCAGAATGGCTCTTCAGTCTCTGCAAATTGACGTAAAAATAAACTATAACAAACTTTCAGATTGCTTATCGATTTAAAAATAAAATCCATATTATTTTGTAATTGAAATACTACACTTCACAAACAGTGTTATATTTAAATCCGAGGTGGCAAGTATATATTATCACTAAAAGATTTCGAAAGAGAAAACGACAGATTTCGAATAATTTTCATTTAATACCAATTAGATAAATATTAAATTAAAAGTTTTATCAATAAAATATTTAATACGTCTTTTTTTAAATTGGCTTTTTAAGTCTGGTGTTTAAATAGATGTAGCCGATTGATAAGCGTATCCACTTAGGCTTGGAATCAGAGGTTTAAATAAAGCAAATATATAAGATTTTTTTTAAACTAAAAAAATGCGGTACTTGGTGCTCAATGAACTATTATGAAACTCAAGATTCCAAGAGGATTCTTGACATATTTGCAACGGACTAGTTTACATATTTACAATATATAATTTTTTTATGTACATTTTTACTTTAAACATATCAATAGACACATGGAACATGAGACATGGTTGACACCTTATTTTATAATTAATATAAAGCCATAATTTCATCCTTAAGATTATTTATTACATTGTCTAAAAATATTGTCTTAGGCCACAAAAATAGTCATTTAGTTATTATGATTTATCTCTTATAATAAAAATTCTATTCAGATGTCAACCGGAAATTTAATTACATTCAGCGTACTACTTTCATGTATTGAAGCGTTTGTTCTTAATACATATAATCTATGGTTTCCAGCCTATGCTTCGTTGATGGGAAATGTGTACGGTGCAAAAGGAACCAGATCACGCCATCATTCTTTACTTTATTGAATTCGGACGCCAATTTTAACTGCATATTTTATCATTAAAAATGCGCAAATAAGGATTATGATAGAAGAAACGCACTTAAGAATGGTTAATCACAATTTGCTTAAAAAAATATTAATAAAAACACCATCAATTTATAAGTTAATTTAAGATATCGATAAAAATATTACATTTACTGTTTGTGTCTAACATTTAAAGGACCGACTCGATAGGAAATAAATCCATCTTTATAGAATGTTAACTTATGATAAAATTAGTCAATCAATCAACATTTCTCAGTAAAACTACCCTTGATTATTTTTTGGGTAAAAATCCCCATTTTAAACTTGATTGCATCGTCAAACTAGACCTCGGTTGCCGAATTATACAGCACCAGCGCATTGGGATTTATTTTCACGGCTTCAAATCATACAGATAGATAAAATGTATATTTATTTAAAATACAAGGTCGGATGTCTATCAGGTTCAGGGACTTTTGGATAAGTATACACATTGCACATGTATTAAGAAGTAAATTTATCTGACCTTTAAAGATTGTAGTTCAGTCGTACTTACAATTTAATCAGGATTTAAAAAAGTCTATATTCGAATGAATATGATCGATGTACTCGCGGACCACAAAAAATTACGCAGTGGGCATCAGGGGATTCGTCCAGCCCGGGGGTCGTAATTTGCTCAGACCTGATCAATAATATGTATTATATTAAGTAATGTGTAGAAGTATATACGCTGTAGATAGCATATGCGCGATATGAGAAAAAAAAACAAGAAAATGATTTTTAAGCCCCAACTTTATGTATTTTTCAAGAAATTTATATGTAGAAGTAAAAGAAGAAACTGACTGATCATGTTCTCATACTGTTTTTTTTTACTTGAAAATGTTCTGAAAATGACATCGGTAATTTATTTTTCGTGTTAGTGGACGCATTTGTTAGTCTTTGACTAGCAATCAACTTTCGGGAAAAATCTTGTGTACTTTACGGAAATCTATATGCGATAGTTTAAAAAGCGGCAATTGTTAATAAGTGATAATAGGTAATAATCACAAAAATTTACATAAAAAGTTAAGAATATTACATATTATTTTATTTCAGGTTTCTTCGCAAGCGTCACTTCCGCATGATATTCTCATCGCTTTTCTTCGGTCCTCTCCTGCTGATGTTCATCATCTACACTCACATATTCTTCATAGTGAAGCGGCATCATAATACACGCCTACAATTCAGCAGAACTGGCAGCGTCATGCAGAATCGACGAAACCTTGGAACCGGAATGTCGGTAAGTGATATTTCAATTTCAATTCAATTCCAAGTAACTAATTGAACTAGCGTTGCCATATGTATCAGCACGATCGATTCCTATCTACAAATCAATCTACGGTTAATAATATAGTGGATTGCGATATATTTTTTGCTGGAGCTTTTAACAACTTCCGCGGAAAATCGAGCAAATTGATTTTCGATCAATCCTTCAATAAATTAAATTAAAAAAAAACATTTATTTAGATTTTTAGATCCAGACCACTTTTATTTTTATTTAGATTTAAGCCTACGTCTTATGGCAGTAAAGCAGTTGGACTTAGTAATCGGGCACTATATTTATATGAAATGGCCACGCGGCATGGACCCACCGTATCTGCCGAAACTAGACAAAACACTAGAACTTCACAGACGTACACATAAACAATGAAATCGCTATAATATTAAATATAAATTTATAAAAACTATAAATGGCATCATACTCGTGTATATTATAAAGTTTTAAACAGTAATAAAATTATACAAAAATAACGCAATAAACTAAACCTACATGACATTTGAAGACAGACATATGTCTGATAAAGTTGCTTTAAAATCAAACGAGAATGTTGAATATCAATTTTTGACAAATTTATTTTTAAATAAAAATATCGCTTCAAGAAAATTATTGTATATATTCGATTTCTAAAATTTAGAAAATAAACTTGACATATTTATCGAGATAGCATAGTTTTTTTCGAAACTACCGTTATATTATTCAGACCACGTAACCAATCAAAGAACAGATGAAAATCATACAAAATCCTGAATTGTTTTATATTTAAAAATATATATATTACATAATATGTTGCTTCGGTGGCAGAGCGATGAGCGTGCACAGTCGATATTGGTTTACCACCTATTTATTACCAAGGAATCTTGTATGTAAATAAAGAAATTGACAGTTTTAAGTAACGTAATTTAGCACAGGGCTAAGATAACTTTAAGTAACGTACGCTGTCGCCCCGTATAGCGTAGACGTTAGCGCACGCGCTTAGCGATCCGGGGTATGCAGGTTCGATTCCCACGTCTGTCAAATTTTTAGAAATCCAAAAATACAGGACTGGTTGCCCAGTGGGTGGAGAAATTGTCTGGCAAACAATTCTCGTGCAAAATAATCTCTCGCGGCATGTCTTTACATTGCGGAGATCCATATACCAAAGTTCGTGATATTTTTTATAAGCTTTTATTTAGTTCTGTTCTTGTCAAGATAAATCTTCACATTGGAAAGATCTATATACTCCACTTACGAAATTCATGAAATGATGTTAGTTTTATGATAAATTATAATATAAAATTAAGATTAAGAGATTTTAACCTTTGAGTGAAAATATATTCGATGAAATAAAATCTTAGGAAGATATTTTCAAAATAAATATACCAAAAAGATGCGCATTTAAATTCGTCTTGTATTTTATTTTAGGACTTAAATTAATAGTCATATTTGAAATTCAGTTACTTTGAATAAATATTAGAAAGCAACGGAGAAGAGTTTGAACCTTTGTTTAAATTAGATTTTAGCGAAATTTTCCAATTAACAAGTATATTGATTCAACATTGATTAAGGAATCCTTTATTAATAATTTCCTAAATTATTTTAACGACGCATCATACAATATAAAATTAGACTCCAAACATTATATGGTACCAATAAAAGAAAAAAATATGGACAAATAAAAAAATAATAACGTATCATTAATGTTTGATAATATAGTAAAACGTATGAAATGGCCGTGAGCTCGCGGTGTTAGTCGAGAACAAGGATACACTGAAAAAAATACATCTGATAAGCATTTCAACATTTTTTAAATCACTTGGAAATTGGATAGCGATACGATAATGAAATAATATAATGTAACGTATATATAATAGATATTCCCGGTGGCTGAGTAGTGCCTTAGGTAACAGTTACATTTTTTGTATCGGCATAAAATTAAAAAAATCATCCAAAGATGCAGGGCTAGATGTCCAATGGGTTGAGCAATAATCTGATGAACAATATTCGCGAAAAAAACTGTCAATATTAATAAAGGTAAAATATTTTTTGTTTAAAAAACGGATCATGTATTTATAATTTGAAAACCAATATTTAATACTGTGATTCTATCAATTCAAGTGATTGCGTAACTTACACTTTTTTGCCATCTCGGCTCTAAAAATGAATAAGTTTATAGATTTACACGATATGACGATGTCCACTCCGAATGTGGATTATATGGTTTTCAAAAATGTGAGGACACGTCTCGATAGATTATTTTTCACCAGAATTGGTTGCTCGACCCAATACTGCATTTTCGGATTATTAAAAATCTAACAGATGTGGGAATTGAACTCCGATTCTCCGGATGCAAGTCACACGCTTATCTCTCGGTTAGAGTTACAGTACAATTATGTATATTACTACTCATCGACAGAATTCATATTACAAACCGACTGTGAACTATTATAATATAATATAAGTAATAAACTGAAAAAAAAAACTAATGAAATCTTAAATATTTACCAAGTAATGTTTACAAAAGTAAATTGAGTATTGATATATCGGTCCAGGCATATCTCAACGATGTATATTATACACTTAAAGACATGACAGTATTCTATGCCCTCCATATTCTAGGCGAATCGCTGCTTCTTATAAAATCTTTATTTTTCAATTGAAATCCTCTTCAGATTCAGACATTCAATAAAGTCTACTAAAATATTGTGCATCCTCCTCAATCGAAACTATATTCATGATTTATACTACTTGTATTCATTAGTTTTGTGGATTATTATATTTATTTCGATAAAAGATGTTTTCGCTGTTTATTTTAATGACAAACGAAGAAATCGTATATTTATGTAAAATTTTACGCTGAAATAAAAGATTATAATGATTCAAAAATAGTCCCTCGTGTAAAAATATTATGTGGGATAACTTCCGGGAACATTTCTGCACATAAAAGCAAAAGAGACCTCTTTTATTTCATAGCATGTCCCCATTAACAATTTAGCGTTTTATAATTTTCATATTTTGTTAAACGAATTTAAGGTCGACAACTCCCCTTAACGTATATAAATAAATACAAGTAGTAAATGTTGCCGGGTTTTATTCATTGTAATTCTAAATGGAAAATGGAGTGTACTTGGCATTTAAATTAAATTATCAAAAAAAAAAATCAATCAGCGTCAATTCAACCTCTTTCATATGCTGCAATACTTCCAAGCGCAATTAACTAGGTACACAGATACATCTCGGCATCTAACACTACTTGCGTATATATTATAATATAACCATATAAAGCAAATAGTTATTGGTGGATTACAGTGATCAATAAATTTTAGGAGACAAGCTTTCAAAGTTTTGAAACTTGAGAAGTTTGCTCGTCGGTCACCATAGCGAAGCCTTGAACTAATTTGTCGTGTGAAAGGTCACGAGTTCAAATCTCAACAAAGTTAACGATAATTGTGAAATATTGACCTTCATCTAAACTACCGCATGTTTACAGCAATTACAGAACTTTTTTCCCGTTTTTATATATTTTTTAGATCCCTAAACAGTTTAAATTAAACACGTGACAATCAGTTTTCTAAGTATTATATTTTCATTTACAATATGGAGAAATCCACATCCGCAATTATATGTAATATAATGATTCGCTTATTTCGTTCACATAACACAAATTCTTTCTACCATATTTACTCTCTTTGTGGAGCATGTGAACACCACGTGACGATTTCAAGGTTTCCGTGTCATCCGCTACTCACTTTGCATCCTCTCGACTCTGGTCATGCCAGCATTCATAAATATCGATTAATATATCCTGTGGATAGTATATTGTCGTTGGGAGAATAGATAAACAGGATGCAGACTTCCCATAGACATTTGCATCACATGTCCCAGCCAGTCTAACCACTTCACTTTCAGTATTCACCATTCATTCGTTCACGCAGGTTTCGAGAAATTACGAAATAGTAATTAATATTAACAACTTGGTAAGCATAAACTTCTGAACTCTACAAATATTTATCAATTATTAAACCTATTGGGTCATAGTGCTTTGAATGCTGAGTGAAAATTGCTTGAATTTCAATTGTTCTTTTGACATTTTCAGCTATTACGCAAATGCATAATAATTAATTATAGACGAATTTTTGCTTGCTTTAATATAATAAACTTCCATATTAATCGTTTGTAATCACCATTTATCGGTTAAAAATAAAATAAAGTCGTAGTTTTCACAAAACAGTATTTTCTAACTTTTAAAAAATACATATCATACTGTAAGCCAGTAGGTCTTTTCTTAACAGCGCTCCGTATCATCAGGACTTAGTTAGAATTGGATGCAAGTACACTCGAATGCACGCAAGCCAAGTTTAGCTTTGGAAGCTACTCCTGGAATACTTTTGGCACTTGACTTGGAGAGCACTTCACAGTGTACGTTCGCACAACGGGAGACGTAGCGAGCGATGAAGATTTAAGCGAACGTTATTTTATAAACGGATTAAGATCATATGCTGCATTAGTTAATCTTATTGATTAACAGATTAACTCATAATAAAATATTTTTTGCAATTCTGGGTTTGGAGGTTGGTATTTTGGTCAATAGTAATAGCCAGTTTGATAATATTACGTCATTACGATTTTTTTAAATAAATTTATATTATTTATATAAACAACTAGCTAAAAATATTATTTATATAAACAACTAGCTAAAAATATTATATAATATCTTAACACAGCTATAATCAACGATATCGAAACGAATATTAACATTTGTCACTGCGAAATGTAAATGAATGTTGTATTAAACGAAATACATAATAAATTTTATGGACATATTTTATTTGCTTCTGATTTATGCGATTTGGTAAGATATACATACATACCTGCTTGTAAATGTTAAAATAATCAATAATGAAGAATACTAAAATTTAAGGTTTCCGTGTAAAATGGAGTAGAGAGATTTCATGTTCTTTATGAGAATTGACCCAGAAAAATAAATATGCTTAAAATAATAACTTAACGTTACAGAAAAGCTATGAATGAAACGAAAGTATTGAGATGTATAAAGAAATTGCAGCTATTTTCCATATTTTATATAATAGTACTTTCAATAATCAGTCGTAGTATATTTATAATATATATGTAAATAATTAATATTTTCGACTGATGGTGCTTGATGGAAATTGATTTT
>JAGVSQ010010233.1:0-13060 GCA_022683975.1 Rhyacophila evoluta
GAAACCCGGGTCGCTAACAGTGATCTCACATATGGATGTTTACCAGTTTTAAATAGTTTAGAATTTATTAAGATTATAGTTAATATGCATTGCTGGTAATATCAAAGATACAATAAATTATTCTAAATGGTGATTGATTTGATAATATCATGGCTTTTTGATAACTTTTAAAAATTAAAGTATTGTCACATCAGTGAGTAGGTTAATGTACGTGCTTTGTTAACAAATGTTATGAATACAACACAAGTGTGGCTGTATAAAAATTCAGGATAGACTGTCCGACGAGTTGACCAATTATTTGACAACCGACGCTTTTAAATATTCTAACGTTCAGTTATTTTTTATAAAATTTTATTGACTCTAGGTATGACAAAAATTAATTTACCGATTGTTTAAATTGCTGAATTAAATGAGCCTATTTAATATTTTCTACATATTTTTTTTTTAATTCACATTGCCAATATTTTCAAATACATCTCTTGAAATTTGGCTTCAGATTGAAATCGAATTGGAAACATGGGCAAAACGCCCTCTTGAGTATTATAACATATGATTTCAAAATGTCTCTATTGTGCCAATACTGTATTATTTACCTTTGCGTAACAAAAGAATCTTATTTGACTCGGATCAGAGATTCTTTAGGAGATACACAATTGTATATTTTCTCTTTATTATAATACACGAAGTATATTTTTAAAAAATCGTGGTTTCCGTTATTTTTACAGGGTACCTTTTTAAGCTAAGAATCGTATGAAAGGTTATTTGTATTGTCATTCGATTGCGCAAGAATTATCAAAACTTTATTTAAATAAACCAAATAGTATGTATTTTAAATCACCATAGTAATAATAGTCACCAAAAGTGAGCGTGCGTGTTTTGAAGTTTACGAGCTTAAATCTAATAGCTGCGAGCGATATTTAAAATCTCAATGCAGAACTAGTTAATCAATAGCTTGAGCAATTGGTTGCCAATTTATTAATTATCACAGAAACAATAGTCAAGATAAGACATAGGAATTTCCAATTATATGGTTTTAATATATACAATATTACAAATATATATAAGTAGAGTAAAGTGATGTCACATGGTGCTTCTAGGAATTTTGGTCGATAGCCAGTACTCTTTCTTACTAATTCATTCTAAAAACCCGTAGTTTAACCAAATACATTCTGATTATTATAAAAGTATTAAAAAACTTTTTGAGACAAATTAAAAAAATATACATATACATGGCTCTAATAATATACATTAAGACTCTTTTGAGGCATTTGTAATACGTGGCATAGCCTCCAGCGTCGCAACTTAACTCGTGTAGTACTTGCGTGTACTGTGTCAGAATCGGTGACAAAGTCACAGAATGATTCAGTGTTTCTACCAGAGTTAGACAGTCATGTATCTTCGCACCGTTTTTATTCCATATATGTCTCATAATTTTAATATCCTTCTATTTCTTAATGAAATAATAGTAACAAATTTATTTTTTGACCCCGTTTTATAATTTTGTCATGATTTTCTTGCATTTAGTGAATGGTATATAAATATATGAAAATATGGGTAGATTACGTCATTGACATATTCCAGTTATGCCAAAAATTTTCTATAAAAATTAATGTAACCATTTGAAATGTTTATGAAGCGTCGTATAAGACATCGATCGGGTGAAAAGTGTGGCAGTACATCAAATGTTATACACATCCTGCGTAGGGCATAAAAACGAACGTTGTAAAACATTGCCAAAACGTCAGCTTAACAGGGTAAGTGAGCATAAAAAGGATAATTTTTATTATTACTGTCTGGACAGTAAAATCATAATATCTTGGATGCGGTATCAATTCAAAGCCGATTTTCTGATTTATATGCCAAACCAGTTCTTTTTTTCTTTCTGGGAGGCCACTAAATATTATCTATAAAATATTTTTGGCGGATCTACAGAATACTGGAATGAGCTGCTAGGACGCAAGAGTACTGGCTACAGGATTTCTTGTAAGCGCTTTGTGTTGCATATGTGATCCTCTTACAGAGAGGATATAAAAAATGAAAAAGAATATATCCAAATAAATATTATTACTATTTCTACTACGAAAATAAAAAAATATACCCAATTAAATATATCAATATTAATTTTAACATAATCAGATGTTTTTAGCAAATTCACAAAAGACATTTATCAATGAAATGGAATATATCAATTCTTCATGAATTTTAAACTTTTGTAAAATTAAGATTTACAGTATTGTTGAATACCACCAGAAAACATTAATCAAAGATTTTTTTATTTCCAGAAATATTGAAATCATTTTTTTTAAAAAAAAATTTATTCAGATAAAACTTTGCTTGCTGAACATATCATATCAAGCTGCTTCTCTTTGTATGTCCATATATAATACATAACTGTGTTCATAGTTATGTAAATTATTTCTTGTTTTATACAATTCTAAAGCTGTCTATTTTACAACTACAATCGTTTTAACAAAAACACGATATGACGACAAATTGTATCTGTAGCATTTGAAAATACTTGCAAAAATATGTTCTCAGTCTTTTTGGAGACACGTCACATGGAGAAAATTTTATTTGCGAGATAAAAATTTTATTCCGACATAAGTTAGTTAGTGAGTTAGTCTCAATCATTTTAAAAGTTTTCAACTATGTGTCTGAATTTTAAATGAACATTCAAAGTCAGTTAGTACTTGGCTTATAATTTGAATAGTTTTTGGACCATAGTTCTTCGTTTGGCTGTTTCCACTTTATTACATAGATAGTTTAATGAAAATTTAAGTTACGTCAAAGAAAGTTTTTGAATGTAATATTAAATACATATTACAACAAAACTTTTCAAAGCATTATTTCAAACATATATTATTTATTTGCCATACTAAATACTACGCAAGTAAATAAGTGATGATAATTTATTTTATATTAATATTTTTAAAATTTATTATTATTTTACTAACTATTTGTTGAGTCCGCTTACCTACGAGGTACTACTTCTGTTTGTTTTCCCCATAGTATTTTTTAAATTGAATTCATGATTCATGACATTATGCCAACAGCCTAAAGCAATATTGTCTTTTAGTGAATGAATTTATAATATATTACATACTTGTATAAATCATTTCGTCAATTTAATATGTTAGTACTTATAAAATATAGAAACCGGACAGCCTAAAAATCGAAAAGCTTATGAATTAAGAAACTACAATATTCTTATCATAATAAGCTAGAAAATATTTTTAAAGACGAGAAATTATCACTCTTTTTGTTGTAAATTACTTGTAATAACCATGCTTTGAGAATCTTTTAACTTAATCTGGTTAATATTTTACAGACGGAATTACACATTTTCAAGTTTTTTTAATTCTTAGTGATATTGATATTGCAAAACTATTAATGACTTTACGATCATTACAGCCATTCCAATAAAATTTTAATGCGGAAGTCAGTGCAATGTTAATGTTGGACGTCTGTTAGATATTAGCTGTTTTCACTTAACATTATTTCACAATAAACTTCTTCGGAATTTATAATTTTTTATTAATAATATTATTACACTTGTAGTTCAGTCTCCCTGGTAGCTTAGATGTTAGCGTACCCATCTTTTATCTGTGGAATGTGGCCTCAATTCTCACATCTGTTTTTTTTAAATATTTTAAAATGCAGGACTGGATGTCTATTTAGTTGAGTAGTTATCTGATAACCAACTATTGTAAGACATATTTTTAGATTGCAGAGATTCATAAACTACTCTCTCGTAGCGGAAATTGTAAAACAAAAATCATGGCTTATTATTATTTATAAAATTATAGTCAACTGATTTAAATTAAATATTAATTTTAATATGTCCACTCCAAAAGTATAATATATTATATACATTCTTACAACATAAGACGTGGTGCTTATCATTTTTTTTCAAAATTTAGATACATATTTGTTCAGATCTTTTTCCTGAAAATTGTTGTTAGCCTGTCGCTCAGTCCGCTGGGCAAACACTTAAGTATTTTTTTAAATTGTCCATGAGATTCAAACTCTTAGGTATATAAGTATATTCAAGTATAAATTTTATAATGTATACCAGACGTATATAAATTTTCAACAACAAAAATATCAGGGTGTAATTCAACATAATAGTAGGTTCTGATCTTAAGCTACGCATTTTAAAGATAAACTTTTTCTATATATACAAAATCCACCAGTATTTTTTAACCTATGCCTAAATTTTTCGTACGATAAGTATTGAATAAAAATAAAAATGACGAAAGCGCGTAATAATTTCTTATCGAAACTCTTCGTAAAGTTTTATGACCTCTATAAGGCAATGCTTTGATGGAAAGCTTTATTGCTTAAAAAATCCCGGGAGATATTTTCAGGTCGAACAAAGGCCACATGGAAACACATTATTTATCTGCACCGACGTCCTTAGCTTTTACAAAGCGACGTCGAAATGTTAAATTGTTTTGGGAATACATACATTCCTTAGTGCGGCTGTAATTTTAAAACACTTGTATTTTATAAAAATCACATATTCAGTATGGTGTATAACGCCGTCATTTTGTAAAAGTCAGTTAATCCAAAAACATTATTTCAAGATAATTTATTTTTAAAATAAAAGAGAATATAAAAATTCATTTGTTTATAACAATTTAAAGCGGAGATAAAAATAATCAATATTAGGCCGTCAATTAACATTATTAAAAAAGAAGTAAGCGTACAAAAACTTTTGTTAGAAAAACGTATAATTAAATAGTCTTCTAAGACCATAAACTAATCGTTGCAAAATAACGATTAATTTATTCTGAATTATTTAAAACTGGTAAACTTCCATATGTGAGATCATTGTTAGCGACCCGGGTTTTGCCTTTCGGCATCTTCAGGCTACATTATATGTTGGCGGTGAGCGAACATATAACATACTAATTGATTAATTTATTGTTTTATTTGTAACAATTTAATTAGAGACCGTCGCTATGAGTTGACTGTCTTTAAACACTAATGTATCGAAATATCTACTTAGCAGTGTGTTCAGTCTGATATAACAATATGATGTACAGCTTTCAGCATATTGTAGAAATTATATAAATAGGCTAAACGTCATTTACAATTCATTTTCGCTAAAAATGGACTTACCGTTTTTTTGTTCACAGTGTTGATATACAACTCGTATTGTTGAATTTAATAAAAACCAAACAAAAATATTGTACCTAAATTTAAATATATTTCATTAATAAGGTGAAATACTTTTTTAGCACTGGTGTTTTAACATTGTTCGTGGATATGAAGATATCAATTGCATCAATGGAATCTCAACCTTATCCTTATATTTGACAAACCATCCAGCTCTCGGTTTCGTGGAATGTCTTTAAATACCATACTATCTATAGAATTATTCAAACGGAGCTACAGGATGCTGGAATGGCTTGGGAGGATACAGAAGTACTGGCTTGTGACAAGGATTCTTTGAGGCAACATTTCCTATTTCACCACTTAGAGAACGGATATACAAAAATAAAAAGTTGGAAATATTATCCACCTAGCCATACCATACTATTATTATGATATTAGCTGTTAGATTTATCAGGTCGTCTAAAATAGTTGCCATAAGTTGCATTGCTTTTAATTTTAATTATAAATTACATGACGAGCGTGTATACTTATACGTATATTACATATGTATTTATAGATTATTCTAAAATATTTAAATCTAGTTTGATAGATCTTTTTACGAGAATCGGTTGTTAACCAATAATTCAACCCATTAAGCATCTAGGTTTTATCTAAAAGTGATGATAACATATCGGTTAAAGGAAACTAATTAATGTAAAATAACTAGAATTATTTATTCTAAGACATTTATCGTGTAAAGCCCATAATTTAGATTTTTTGTTTAATTAACAATATTTTAAAACACAGTACTTTTGCATATAGTGTTGGTTGTATACACTTCATTTACGGATTGGTGAAGATAAATTAAATTTGTTGTGTATAGGAAAAAATTCGAAATGTTTTGATATTGCATGGAAAAATAAATTTGCATTGTTTCAAATTAATGGGTACTGTCTGAGGGGAGGATTTTTAAAATTGCATGTGTATTTCCGACCTGGTGATGCAATTTTTTCCCCATTCCGGCGATAGTTCTTTCCGACGTTGCGTCGTTGCTCAGAGCCTCGGGCGTCTGAAGCCTCCTTTTTCAGAGCTTTCTGACTAATGACCTCCGAGCGCACCATTGTTCGGAAAAACCTCCGATCGGAAGTAGCCCTAAAAATGCGGGAAAATAAAAGTTCGACCGCTTAAATATTTCAAATGGGTCCGGTCGCTTTCCCCCTCTTTTTCTCACTGACCTCTGGAAATTTCCAAAGAACGGGCCTCGATTTTCTGAATCTTTTGTCTAAGTATTTTTTATGTGTGAATGCCCAAAGGACATTATTTAAAAAAGGCAAACTATCATATTTGGATTGTTGATAAAAGCCTGCAAAAAATTTAATATTATACGCGAAGATATTCGCTTTTACAGGATCAATGAAAAGATCTTTTGACGACCTTTTTTGCTCACTGATTTCTTATAAAAATATTCATTTTTGGTATTTAAATAGACTGATAACATTTTATGGCATAAATCATAATATAATGGATTGTATGGTAACCGGAAAAATTCTGGTGTGTGGTATGGTTATTTTAATATTAAAATTTCCATAGTGGTATTAAATTCACTTTTTCCCCGGTAATTTTATTAGCTACACTTACGTCATAAAAAGCAAAGTTTTGTTTTAATAAAAATAAAGCATACATCAATTTTATATGATTTTTTTTTTATAATTTCTTGTCGTAAAACTTTTTATTTACCCAAATTTATAAGTAAAATATATTTGTGAAGAATTTTATCAGACTTGGTTAGTATCATGTTTGCTCTGAAAGTGGATATATAAATATCCCCATAGTAACAACATGGCTCGACCAATTATTGTTCACTAAAATCGGTTATCAGGCAATTGATTGTTGAACCTAATGAACATCCAGTTTTGCATTTTCAGATTTTAAAAAATCCATCGCATGTGAAAATCAAACTCGAATTCCTCCGATGCAAGGCGTCCACGCAAATTTTTAGGCTACCGAGAAAACTATGGTGATCAGACCAGATCAAATGATCATATTTAATTAGACAATCTTAACGTCAATAATTATAATTACCATTTCATGTTAAATTATGTATTAAAATATATGAGATACTAAAACTATCATAAAATTTCTCAAGTGGTGCTTGAATTTATTTTCTAGTTTTTTTAATGTTCAAAAACACTCATAATATTCCAAATAGATCTGAAGGAATATGATTAAAAATACAAAGTAGATTTTTTTTATTATTTTGTCATTATTAGTAGTTATTATACATGTCTTTAGTAGTTTTTAAATCAACTATTTCAATAAATAATAGAAAATTTTTCTCATTGTTAATACTATTCTCACCGGTGAGCTAATGAACTATACATACGAGTATTTGGGAGCTTTAAGCTCGTTTAAAAATCAAATTTGCATCGAACGTTTTGTACTTTTTGAGACTGACTTAATTGTTACCTAGTTCAAAATGCTTAAAACTGGTTCCATTTTCAGCTACTATGACGTTGTTAATACAATATATCAAATATCTGCGTTTGTAAATGTGTAAATGTGCCACAGTTACAAAGTAGCTAAATGCTATTTTTTTCATAAATATATTAATATAACTGCAAAAAATCTCAAGTAATACTATTACCTACAATGAATTGTTTCGTTTACTGGACGTTATAGTATTGTCTCAAGCCGGACATTCGCAACACTTCAGGGTGGCTCTATTCTCAGGAGAGCTTTTTCAGGCGATAGATGTCACCAGAACAATTGTTTCATTGTTCATTCTCCAGGTTTTTCATTACAGTAATTCTAGGACGGGCATTGTCTAAGAGTACAATTAGAAAAAAAAACTTTTCTCTTACACGCTGGTTAGTAAAGAAAAACAAACAAATATAGCGATTACAGGGGTTTATTTCAAGAAAACTTCGTCTTTCTTTGCACTTTTTTAATTACAGTTGAAAATTATTTTTTGTACTACTGCGTCTTACTAAAATATACGCTTTACAAACCAATGCTATGAAACATTGAAAATTAGTATATTCTTAAACGAAATAATAAGTTTTGATTCTTCTGATTGAACGATTTTAATTTAGCTCCGTTTGTATCTCAATCATTTTTATTAGTCGAATTACAATCTTTTTAGAAAGAAAATTAACATATTATTTATGATATAGTTTTCTAATTTTTGTTTTGAATCATTCAACATTAAAAGTTAAATCTCTACTTGAAACAGTTTTATGATTCAATCTCTCAAATTGTTACATAGTAATAACATTTAGCTATCAATGTCTAATAAGCCAAAACTTATTTCATTATTTTCATGTGACACCACTTTCATCAACTTATTTTACAACAAAAATAATTCCTTTAAAACGTAATGACAAATAAAGCTATTAATCATATCAACTAATATTCTTTAATATCTTTTTGTGGCTTAAATTAAAAGTTTTGCTTATTTTTTCTTTAGAAGAAATAACTTACACAAAGCTTTTTCCGAATGATTGATATATTTTTTAAGTAAATATTTCATTATTAATGCATAGAAAATTACTTTGATTAATATAAAGGAATACTTTACAAGACTTTTCACATATTGTATTCTCACTTGAAGAAACTACTTCAGTACTGTTTTTAAAATATAGTAAAACATATAAATAATAACATAATTATAGAGTTAAAATAGTCTACGTATCTCATAATAATTCTTTTTTATATTAAATACGGTACGACATTAAACCTACCCGAAAGAATTATCCTTAGTCCATTTATCACCGATACGCTTTCACCTGTTCCTGAAGTTTTGTTATGAGAAACGGCAAATAAAAACGTGCTTAACCGAGAAGATGGTTAATGTTTACTGAAAACTTGACACGTAATTGATAACTTAACAAACCATTGAAGCTCGGTGATAATTTTATAGAAAATACTTAAAGATTTCGTAAAATTATCGATTTAAAATAAATTGCAAAATTGTTCTGTATACAATAACTTTTTACTTTCATTAAATGACCGCTGATTTCTTTTATTCCGCATATCATACCAATATCAATAACAATACAATATTTACATATTTACGCTATTTCATAAACCAGATCGATGTAGAGCATCCATATACGCGCACTGGAAGAACTTATCCTGTTTTTATGCAGATAAGTTGTAGGGCAATTGCTCAACACAATGTGCATCTAAAACTGTATAAACTGGACTGCGTATAAATATAAGCTGTATAGTATTCTAAAATAAAATTTTGTAAAAAAATACAATCTGATTAAGTTTTTTTTTCTTTATCATATCCGCTCCAAAGATAAATATATCGATCACTGCAATGCCCACATGTTTTGACAGATTATTTTTCAGATTCAACCCTTTCCCATCTTTTTTATATAAATCTGGCAGACGTGTAAATCGAGGCCATAATCTTTGTCTCCAAAATGATTATACTAACTTCTCAGCTCTTGCTTATTATAAACTGGACTAGGTATACATTCGTACTATATAGTTTCTTCAAATTAATAAAAAAATCAAGATACTTTATTAAAAAATATTTTACTAATATTTGCTATTCACATACACTATATATATATTATTTTTATATAAAATTACTGTTTTACTACTTAATTTAATAAAACTTAATATTATTTACTATCTCTCTAAAGATTAAAGGACGTTAATTAAATTATCACTTCTTGTTTTCTTATTTATAAAGACAAAACCAGTCTTTTGTATGAACCTCGACAGAGTTCATGCACCCGGAAATCTTCTTAAACGATTTTCAACGTCTCTTAGGCATTTTAAAGAAATAAACATTCTAAAGGGAACGTGCCAAGACAGAACCTGCAAATAAGCTCAACTAAAACTTATTTAAACATATTATATTTGAAAGGGTACGAATTTTCTTTCATTATACGTTTTGATGTATGACTTGAATTTTTCTTTTCAATACATCGCAAAGCGTGAGTGAATATATTCAATACCTTCGAACCGTTTTTAGAATGATCCAGTTGTTTAACTTTTTTATCACCCATAGTAAAGTAATGCTAATACACGACACAAATTTTGCTGAATATCTTTTATCATTTTTATTTAATTATTAAATTAATTAATCATTCGCTAACTGCCAAGACAAAATTTTACGAAAACTGTTTTAAGGCTATTTATTATTATTAGTAATTATATAGTAATTGAAGCCACCATGTGACAATATTTCTCTGAAGTCTATTCTCAGTTGATTAATTTTAATCATAAAACCAATGGAAATTTTTATATAATTGGCTTTTGTTTTTCTGTACATACGCAGGAATTTCTAGTATAATAATATGAAAATATCACGATTTTTAACCAAATCAAATTTACAATTATATTCACTAAATTAATAAATTCAAAAATATTTGCTTCATTTTCGAGAGTTTTTACATTATTTTTTATGTACAATTTGACAGCGAACAAACATATTATCTACTCTGGTTTTGCGGCAAAACCATGGTGACGAATTTAAAGTATCAGCTCGTTTTGGGACACTCTAAATTATTATTTATTCACTATGTTCATTCTCAAAGTGAAATGCATATAGATTTTAAAATGGTGAAAATAACCTCACAATAGGATACGAGAAAATGGATCTCCATATCGTAAAGACTTATTTCGACACATTTACGAAAATAAATAAATATCAGTCAACAGTAAATTATTAGGCATCCAGTCCTGCATCATAAGTCTTAAATTTTGCTGTTGTGGGATTTAAATCTACAATTTCTGTGTTTGTCGATAGTTAATATTAATTAATAAATTAACTATTAAACCAATTCCAAACACTTTAAACTATGATATGTTACCTTCATGTTTATTCTTACTACAAAGTCTGCGATAAATAAAAATGTTACGTATCGATTTTTCAATCATAGACATTCTTCTTTCACTGAAATCATGTTTCAATCTTCTGTACTCTAAGCCTACCCTAAAATTTCTACAGCATTCACAACGTTCAATAAATTTATTTCGAAGCGGTACGTTTCTTATAAACGTGATCAGCTATGGGGTATCAATTTCACAAAATTCCGTTGCTTTCATGCGTGATTTGTACAATCTCTCTTTAGCTATTGCTTCAAGCAATCAATATGTATAATAGTGTATTGAATATTTTAACGGTACGATATTAAAATTAAATGCTTTAAAACGATATAACTTAAGTTAGTGAACTATAAGGTGTCTATTATAACACAATAGACACAACATACGTTTTTTAATTCGAAGCAGGATAGAGAGTGGATCAGTCGTTTGGGCCCCAAATCAGTTGAAATACAACCTCATGGTAGAAAGGGTTCAGAAGAAATTTCTGAGACTTCTGTACCTGCAGGTGTATGGATACTATCCATGGCTTTATCCGACTGCTTTAATTTTGGGCATTTTTTCTTTTTGTAGTTTAAAACTGAGGAGAAATATGTATTTGGCGACGCATTATTTTCAACTTATGCATGGTCTCATTGATAACTCTGCCGCTCTTGCTAATTTTGGTATGTATGTCGATGATAACTACCTAAGAAATCGGGAATATCACTTGTTTTTCATTCCTAAATGCAGGACTATGCTGCCAGTAGTCATGCCATTGCGGAGTGCAATAGTGATGTTTAACGAGATTGCTTCGCTTATTGATATCTTCCGCCTAGGTCAGAGCGAGATAGATAGATGCTGTTATAAAAATTATCAGAATAAAGTCTGTCTAACTTACTTGGTAGACATTTTTTTTTCCTTCTGTACTTGTATGTATATATTTAATAGCATTTTTTAAATTGTATATTGATAGTTTTTTTGCCCGAGTGGCAGTTTAAAATAACACTCCATCAAAATTTCTGATCTATATATTCTTCTTTTTTATACCATGTTCGCTGTCAACGTGGAGCATATGGATCTACATAGTGTGAACATATCGACACCTAAAGTAGAGTATATGGATCTCCGCAGTGATTTTTTCGTAAGAATTATTTGTCAGACAATTGCTCCACCCAATAGGCATCCAGTCTTGTATTTTTGGATTTTTAAAATCCGACAGATGGGGAATCAAACCCACCTTCCCCGGGTTGCTAGGCGCGCACGCTACACAACTGCGCTACTGAGGGGAAAATGGAATAATATAATATGTATGATTATAACAATAAAGATAATGTATAGTCCAGTATATTTCCAATATTATCTAAACCCAACTTATGAGTTTTTCATCATTTATGAAAAAAGTTCTTTTAGTTACTTTTAAACTATAAAATCCCGAAAGCTTAGACTCGGAACGGAAATTGCTATTAACCTTCGTTTCAAAATCACGAATAAAAAGCCTATCTTGCCACCCGTTCTTCTCACTAGGCGGTCTGTCTTATCTACAATATATATAAAATATAATAACTTTTACTCGGTATATTAAAATCATAAAAATATAGTTCTCATACTAGTTCTAAATATTTTATTCAAAATACAAATTGTGTCTCTACATTTATTATATTCTCATATGTATATAAGTTCTTTATCCATTAAAATAAAATTCTTAAAATCATACTTTACCGTGAACATATCAAACAATATTATAATACAAGTCATATAGTCGGGACCACATAAACGGCGCATAATTGACACTATGTCTACTTGAGTTTTAACGAATATTTATAATATCTCGGTTGTTTTACGTAGGCTTGATTTAGAAATCGAGCTTTTTAATGGAATTTAACCTGAAGGTTCTCAAAGTCATGTTAGAAAAGCTTTTGTTTTAAAAACAATCTTCACTAAATACTATAATATTTTAATCTAGATTTTTATTCACACCTAAAAGTCAGGTACAATGGTCCAATACAAATAAACTGCAGTAGTAATTTTATTTTGTTTAAATACTAATTGTATTTTTACATTTATATTATGTTTAGTAAATATTTTGATAATTAATATTTTCGACTGATGGTGCTTGATGGAAATTGATTTTAAA
>JAGVSQ010010234.1:0-13059 GCA_022683975.1 Rhyacophila evoluta
TTTAAAAATCCGACACAGATGGGGATTCGAACCCGCATTCCCCAGATCGTTAGGCGCGCACGCTACCAATTACGCTACCGGGGAGACATTTAAGACGCAGCATTATTTACACGTATAAAATTAATTTTATGTAAAAACATTAAATCATAATCTATTTATTCTATAGCTAGAGCTGGTTAAGTTTTTTTAGTGTTCATATTTCACATATAATATTTATTATAAATTAAAGAAAGAATCCATCAATATCAATTGTTAGTTTTTTAAAAACTATGTGTAGTATAAAGTATGTTTATAAAGAAGTTTCATTCTTAATTGTGATTTAATTTAATTATGTAATTTAAAGATACTTCTTCTTAATAATTAAGATTGTTGAATAATAATGCTTGGTGGTGATTGATTTGAAGTCAACTATACAACATTCTGTACACTAGTACAAAAGCTATCTATTTGGGAGTGTACAACTATTTTAGTTTTTGGTTTATATATTTCTTGACCATTTTAAATTTATTATTCATTAATTTAATTCAATCAAATTTTTTTTTTAAATCAGATATTAGATGAAGCCGTTTACGCACATTTAGTATGACGTTGCTTTCAATACTTTAGATATCGAGAGTCTGTAATTTCTTTTCAAATTTTTGAGATTGCTGGATTTAAACATAAAAATGTTGGGTAGTACAGTGCTATTTCAAAACAGTGTAAAATGAGAGTCCGGTGTATTCATTTATCATAAAGGTTGCTTAAAAATATTTATTTATGGTAATTGTCATGTAAAAGTAAGATACAATTTATAAAAATGTTTTGAAATGGAAAATAGGTACACATTATAAACAAATAACGATCTTATTGCGAATACATGAGAGTATGCAAGTGTATCCGTTAAGAATTTTAGGATTCCGTCGTGCGTGGAAAGTATTATAAACTTTATTAAGACAGCTTGTCGTCACTTTTACCTTTATGTGAATAGTGAAAGTGAAATAAATTCAATGATATTGATTGATAGCATAAATTGGGTGACTCATAGTTAGCTAGTATATTATATCTTCTCTTAATCAATATAATAATTTCATTCTAGATGCATAGACAACACTGTTTGAAATGCTTATCAATTGAACATATTATCTTTTTATAAAAATATATGGTAGAGAATTTATGTAAAATTGTAAAACTATTGGTCATTGATTATCCACTCTTTAAACTTTTTCTCTGGGCTCAAGTGCGTTTAAAAACATGCGAATTTTTAACCCAATCAAGGGAATTACCCTCCACTAATCTGTGCATTATAACAGGTGGCAAATTTGTATAAGTAACTTATAAAGTGGTTGTCAAATAATAATAGAAGTTGACTTCCAAGCTCTTTTCATGTTCAGTGATATAATAGTGTATAGTAAGATAATTAATATACTTATCATTAGGTTAGTACTCATGTTATTTGTAACTTACATGCTGTGTTTTAATTATGATACATCATATTTACTTTTGGTGATATTTTTTTTATGTAGGTTACTACTGGTGCCGGAGGAATTCAATTTTTGTCTGCTGTGAATAGTAAATCTACAATATCTGGTAAACCCACAACCGTCAGTAAGCAGTCGATACTTGCTCCTGCTGTTTCTTCACAATCAATAGTGATACAAAAATCGAAAGCAATAACTCAACCTAAAGTTTCCGTTAGTCTTGCATCTACATCTGCCAAGCACACAATATCCGCATATGTAGGTGGAGTTAAGAAACCTCTCAGTATCACGAAACCTTCTGAGAGTCAATCAATTTTGATGCCTTCATCTCATCTATCGGTGTCCACTACCAATAATCAAAAAGTATTTTTGACACCTATGAACATGCACAAGATTCCAAACAAATATGTGTTTCCGATGGTTTCTAAGGGGCCCGTTATTAATTTACAAATTGCAAACGGACAGTTGCAAAATGATCCTCAAGGCAGTATAACAGTTATGAGAGATGCAAACGTACCGACTGCAGTACCAGATGTTCCTCCTCTTCAACCGTTCAGTAAGAATATGACTTCATCAAGTACCACTGCCAGTATATCGTCATCTAGCTTAACGGAAACCAATCCTCTTTTGGACAATGGATTCACAACTTCTATTCCGGGATCGCGAGCAAAACTTATTGGCGAAAAAGAGTATACATTATCTATTCCTGAAACTAATGCTTCCATGAATGATGATGTTTATACTGTGTCTATTTCAGATGAAAATGATGATAATAATTCACCTGAACAGTACACTATTTCAATTCCCGAAAAAGGACAGAGTTTATTGTGTAAAACGTCCATCACAAATGAGGAAATTTTACAGGATACCCAAGAGTTCGATGATCCGAATCCTGTCCCTACAATTTTAAGAAGATCGAATTCTGATAATATAGAAAAGAAATTCACTGGTAATATACGAAGAAGAATATCACTTTGCAATGATTCGACAGAAGATCGTAAAGGTAAAATTGAGATGTCGAAGTCTAAACTATTAAACAAGACAGTTTCACTTTTATCAAGGAACATATTATCAGAAGCTGGCGGTGATCCTAATATGCCGTCACTCTTTTGTGATGAAAAGTTGGGAATTGATTTGGATAGTAAAGAAGTTGCCATTGCAAAAAAACAGTCAGAAGTAATTTCAGAAGAGCCGAAGCAAAATAATGGTGCAAATGACCCTCCAGTACGTCATGTTCCAATAATTAAAGATAGACGGAAAAGTCGTATATCTGGAGATCTATTATATCAAGGTACATTTGAAAAAATCAGTGAAATGAACAATACATTTATAAATCACGAAAAAGAAGCCAGTCAGTTAATGAAGCAGACTGGAGACAAAACGGCCTCTGAATCTACAGTGGAAGAAGACTCGCTGGGTTTGAAATGGCTCAATAAGGTTGGGGTTTTACAGGGAAGTGCTTTGCAGTTTCATACAAATGAATTTGGATTAATTGATATATTAGAAGCTGATCACTCTCCACCGTCATCATCATCTAAATATCATACTCCACTAAAGCAGAGGGCAGAAAGAAATGATCGTAAAACAAAACCAATGTCTCCCGAAGACCTGTATTGTTGTGATGGATGTGGCTGTCATGGAATGGCTGCCGAATTTGTCACACCCAACTTTTGCAGCCACACTTGCCAGAAAGTCTACAGCAAATCTCAATTGAAGAGAGATCGTGATTCATACGACTCTAAAAAGAGACGTAAGAAAAAGAAGCCCTTAATATTAAAACCTAAATTGAAAGATTTCGAAGAAACCGGTGATGAGACTGTTGAAGTTCAAGTTGATAAAATAGAGCCCAAAGTGGAAGTGTTACCGCCGAAAGTTGACGAATCTCCTAAGAATTTAGATGAAGCTGAACCGGATTCTAAATATCCGTGGATGTGTGGTAAATATGGTTTCTCTTGGAATAAATACCTGGAACACTGTAAAGCAAAGGCTGCTCCGGTCAAACTCTTTAAAGAACAAGTTTCACACAAGAATTTATTTAGAATAGGTATGAAATTGGAAGCTATAGATCCTGTACACCCTGCACTCTATGTTGCTGTGACGATTACGGAGATTCAAGGATTTCGGATGAAGCTGCACTTCGATAGTCATCATGAAGACTTTGACTTTTGGGTCAACGCAGATTCGTGTGATATCTTTCCTCCAGGGTGGTGTGAAAAAAATGGACGAGTCTTGAGACCACCCATGGGTTTTACCCAAGGCACTTTCAACTGGCCACTCTATTTAAAACAGGCACGGGCCATTGCTGCACCAAAACCATTGTTCGCCCATGTCACACAAACAGTGAGTCCAAATTTTTTAATGTTGATTGATTCTTAATTAAAATTTCATTTACAAAAATATTACTGTAATTTTCTTATTAATATCAAGATGCTTGGATTAATTTAATATAAGCTTTTTATTTGAAAAATGTTTATACTCCAGCTTAAAGTTTAACAAGACCATATGAGAATAAGTTTTGCTATTCTTACATGTTCTTATGTTCTATGTTTTGTTTCATACTGACACTATCTTTTCTAATTTGATTATTAGATGGGCTTATCAGTAAATTTACTAACACCTCAATATTGTGTATTGAAGAATAATAGCAAGCGATTCCTTGAAAAATATTCTAATGGTAAAAAGGTTTTTAAATTTTTGATAACATTACATTATATCCGGTAAACAAAGGGTTAGTAGCAAAGTTCCCTTTAAACTAATGCTGATACTCAGTGTCAGCTACAAATAATAAATAAAAATAAAGATAAGAATTGATGTGCAAACCTTGATAGAGTAAAATGTGTCACAAATATTTCAAATTGTACCAATTATGATGTTATGAGTCTTGTATCAAGTTGAAATTTATTTTAAAATATTTTCCAAAGGAATCAATTTTATATTTCACAATATATTAGGTTATTTATGGTAGTCCGCGCATTTCTTCAATATCAAAAAAAACATTAGAGATGCCATTACATTACTCAAGAAATTTATTGGGTATTCCAGTATGTCATTTGAAGCAGGCTTAAACTAAGTCCAATAAAAAAAATTACTTAATTATTAATATTCATACAAAACTACTACAATAACATGAGTAATACTTAAACGAAGTGGAAAAAAATTAAATGAAATTATTAAACTATTGGTGGTCGTACATGGTAAATGTAATATTTAATTCGTCTTATAATGATTTTTTGCAGACAAACTGCCCTAATGGTTTTCGAATAGGCATGAAGTTGGAAGCAGAGGACAGGAAAAATTCCCTCACTTGTGTAGCTACTGTAGCAGATATTATGGGGAATCGTCTGCTCGTCCATTTCGATAGCTGGGATGACATTTATGATTATTGGGTTGATCCTACATCTCCCTATATCCATCCTGTTGGATGGTGTGATCAAAATGGATATAGTCTTACACCGCCAAATTGTAAGTGCAATATTCTTTTATTGTGCTTGAAAAAAAATAGATTTTTTACATGTAAACTTGATTGTGTTAAGCAGAAAATTTAAGGTATTGATTCTATAAAGGTTTCCATTTAAGCAATAACTATTTTTGAAATACTGATACTATCAGTCTGATTTTTTTCCCTTTTAGTCTTGAATTAAGTGCGCATATTGTTCTTCGGTATGCCTTTAAAGTTCTTTGCCTTGTTATATACTTTATGTGATGTGATTTATTATGTTTGTGGCTTTATTTAAATTTAAAGGCATTATTTGTGAATTCCAAAACAAAGAAACCTTAATCGTTTTTTTATATTTTAGTTTTTAAGGATCCTGAAAATTTTACATGGGATCAGTACCTCAGTGAAACAAATTCCTCTACTGTACCTGCTCGAGCATTCAAGCCTCGTCCACCTCATAATTTTAAAATTGGCATGAAACTCGAGGTTGTGGATAAAAGGGTAAATATAATTTTCTTTATTATAATTTATTATATGAAATGGATGAATCTAACGATTCTTAAAATGTATTCAATCATTTTTGATAAGCGCTCATTAATTGGAATTATCACTCGCTGGACAGATTCACAACATTTCTAAGTGAATATTTGAACTTGAAAATTATTCATATTTTTTCACTCGCACTCAAACCCTAGGTGGGTTTTACCTTATTTAAGCAAACTTTTCCAGTCCTGCACACGTGTTCCACTGATTACATTTTGGTACTTATTTATTTCAAAATCATATTGACTTTTGTGGGTGATAATAATATATTTTAATATTTATAGGTTCCATTTCTGATCCGTGTGGCAACAGTGAGTGATACTCGATTTCACCAAATCCGTGTCTCATTTGACGGGTGGCCTGATGAATTGTCTTATTGGGTGGATGATGATAGTCCCGATATTCATTATGTTGGTTGGTGTCTGAAAACTGGACATCCACTTGAGCCTCCTCTTAGTAAGAATTAATCAATTCTATATTTGCTATAATGACATCAACTCCTATTTGACATTAATTAAAAAATATACCTATTTAAAACAGGTGAAGATGATGCAAAAATAAAAGGTGAATGTGGCACCGGAGGGTGTCATGGCTTGGGCAATCTGTTGGGTGCTAAAAGAACTACTCACAGCTCTCCTATTGAGTGCCCTTACAAGTTGCCGGTTGTCAGCCCCACTCTTCGTGACAGGTTGGCCGGAATTAGGCCGCCGCCATTACATTCTGAACCAAGACCAAAAGAACCTCGCAAGTAAGTGTCTTTGTTTTAATGTTCGTTTCTGCAAATTTCACCATTAAAAACATTACTAACATTATGACTTTAAATTGAATTAATTCATGCATAAATCTTGAGAATTTATGGCTTTTTCTTTTTCAATATTTTATTATACATTGTTATTTTTTAGGCTAACTGCACCACATAGAGGAAGACCACCAAAGTCAGATTCTCAAAGCAGAAGTACTAACAACGGAGATGAGGTTAAAGAAAAGTAAGTAAGGGGTTACTTAATTATTATCTTACTATTTTGCAGGGACTATTTTCTATTTGTCGTTATTTTTTTTAAAAAGTGAAATCTTGAGACAGTGGATGTACATTTCATACTGAGAATAAATATTCTGTGAATCACATTTTTTTTTGTTTTGCTTCAGGTTTCAAGCCACAAGAGGGCGGCCTCCAAAGTGTAAAAAGAAACTTGGTGAAATCAAAACAGAAGTTTTGGTAAGTTGAATTATATTTGTGGCTCATATTTCATTTTAAATATTTGTTTACTATTTGCTACTTGGCAAATGAACTATGGCAATTGTCATCTTTTGTTTTTTATGTATATTTAATATGGTTTTTTTTTCATGATAAATGTTTTGCTTCTGGCTTAAAGCAAGCAGATCATGGGTTTAAGTTTTGTGAATGTATAATAATTAAAAAACTAACCAAATCGATTGTGGGACAAGTGTTGTGGAGATTTGTGGTTTATACTCAGCAAACCTGGTAAAATGTTTTGCTAAATAAGTGAAATTCTATTATTCCTGTTAAATTATAAACCAAGATTATAACATAAATAACGAATTCAGCTTGTTTGGTGTGATTTATGAACATAGCGACGGTAGTTCACTAGTTTACTTTATGCAGTGAAATTTAGTTCATCATGGTTGATTTAGTGTGAAAGACAAAATATATATGTGCATCTTTTGTTGTTGATGTTTCAAATGTTTTTTTCCCAGGGTTCAGAAGATGATTCTAATAGCAACCAATCGAAGCGGAAAAGGCATGTTTCACCTATCAGTCAAGATAAGGTAGAACGGTCAGTGTATGAACCTGGCTACTTACCAAATCCTGTCTGGTCAGCGCCTCCAGCATGGTCCACCCATCGCTTCCCTATTGAAGAAATTCTCGAGCGACACACTTTGCGCGTTGACCCTCGCAACTGGGGCCAGTCTGATGTCCAAGACTTTGTGGAAAAAGTCTCCAAGAGCAAAGACCTCCCCTGGCTATTCTCCAAGCACCATATCGATGGTGAATCCTTTCTCATGTTGAGTCAGGAGGACCTTGTTGGGATTTTAGGAATGCGACTAGGTCCCGCAATAAGAGTTTATAACTCTATAGTTCAGCTTAGGCAAAGAATATTAACGTGACTAATGTTGATTGACTTTTGTGTATAATGTAATTTAAATTTCAAAACTAATCTTTATTTTATCTATTTAAGTAGGCATAATATTATGCCATGTGGGTCGGTTATAATTATAATAATTAAAATTATAAAAAATATTTTTCTTAGAAATGTGATAGTGTGTTTTGTTCATGAATTTGCAAGAAAACGTTGATAATCCCATAAATACTAACTACTACAAATATATCTTGGTTTCATGACAATATATCGGAGATTTATATGCAGCTTCTTTGAAGTATACGCTTTTACAATTTTACTTAAATTTTTGACAAGTTTGATATTAAAACAATAATATAAATAGGTACATAATACTTCTAGTCTAGAAAGAAATCTATTTAGATTATGCAGATATTGATTAATTTTTTAAAATTGACCATAGGTGACAAAAACCAATTAATTAAATATTATATATTGTAATACAAATGCTGGTAGTAATTACAATGAATCAGCCTCAAAGGTTATACATAATTTTTTTTTTCAGTTTGATAATATCATATTTACAAATTAAAGAACATGAAATCACTCAGATCAACTTTTTTATTGAAGATACTAAAAAAACTATTTTTGACATTACTTTCATCTACTAATATAAATATTGCTTGTGAACTAAGCTACCTATGTACGTACGATGCAACTATGCAATATCAGGTGTTATGAAACTCAGCGAAAATTATGGAAATCAATTTAATATTATCTGTCGTAATCTCCTTTTCTGATCAATTTTGTTTTATTGGCTAGCTAAATTTCTTAATAAATGTTATTTTTAGCACGCATGAATCCTTCCTTAGTTTTATGATAGTCTATGGTTACTACCTAAAAATGATATATGCTTAATTTTTAATGATTTTATATGTTCAATATGCAACGGTAGTGAAGTATAATATTTATTTGAATTGTAAAAATTTTGATTGATTGACTAAGCATTCCATTAGTTGATTTCTACGTTGTCTTTTGTCGTGATTTAATTTGATCTTTCAAAATTTTCATACATATCCTATGATGCACAGGTGTCCAATCAGTCAATTGCATAATAAAATCTATACTCGTTCACCAAATGTAGAATATATAAATTTTGTTTGGCATCCTGAATTATGCAAAAAGAATTTGTTTTAATTCATTTCAAAGTTTCTGGAGAAAAAAACGTTTATACATACTTCATAAACACTTTAGTATGGCTTTCTTATTTCAAAAAGCATATTCAGAATTGATTTTTTACTTCTATTAATTTAAAAAGAAGTGTTCCACTATTTCTTTCATCTATTCCATCTATTCATCTCACTTTCATCTATTCCACTATTTCATCTGACCTGCAGCAATGGATTAATTAATTTTTATTTTTTTTTGACAAATGAAAATTATCGAAATTAATATATTATAAATATATGTTTTTCAATAGCAGACTCAAAGGTGATTTAATGACAACTCATACTTTTTATATCTATACAATCTGAATGTAAAGCGATATATGCCTTGCAGACTCATGATTTTTTGTTTTGGCACGAGTGTTTTCAATTAATAACCACATCTATCTTGTCACCAGCCATAGCAAATTGATTTGTTATAATTTAATAAAAGAGGTTTGATTATTTTAAAAGTGGAAAAGAAAATTACTTCTTACATTTAAAAGAAAGGTTGAACACCTGTGCTATAATTTAAGGTCCAAAACCTTGTGCTGTCAATTATGTATTAAAAATAAAATTTTGAAACTCTAAAAAGTAATATGCTTTGCTGCATAGTAGTATAAATATGATGTTTTTATACATGTAAAGTTTACTTGAAAAATTGCTCTTCATTTTGTCAAAATTTCAAAAGAAGCGCGGTAATAATTTAACTTGTAACATTATTTCATTTAAGAAATGTGATTTCTATGCAAAAATATAATGTTGAGTACTTGAAGTCAAACAACACAATCTTTCATGAGCAATATTTTGAAAAACAGTTGAAGGTTAATTTAAGTCATGCAATATTATGTCGAGTAAATATATGTTAATTTTATCTTGAATATAAAAAAAATGACTCAAAAAATATGAATAGCTGTTTGAAAATAAATTGCTAGGGTTAGAAAAATTCAAGTCAAAAATGGGCTTTTGTGGACTTTTGCTGTTTTGACTGACAGTCTCAATGTGTATGAGGTGAAAGAAGTCAGTTTGGGCGTGATCAGTTTAATATTTCGAGACAACCTGATTATTACTATAATGCTAGATGTGATCTCTTACATAATATTATTGAATAATTAATTTTAGGTTGTTGTTTGTTAGTCACTAGTTAACTTAATAAATTTTATAAGCAACTTGGTAACATTTTCTGGTGGAAAAATACCATTAGAATTGTTATAAGAATACCATCTAGTTTTTCCTTTTTGATGTTGTTCACTTATGTGCAAGGACTCAGTTTGAAGTGGTGCTCACATCTGGATGTTTAGTTTGAAAAATATCGTCTTTTTTAATTAAGTATATTTAATGAAAAATATGTACATTTTGATAATGTACAAAAGAGGTAAATCACCATGTCTGCTCGAAGATGTAGCATTTCGATCTCTGCAGTGTGGAGATATCTTAACAGATTTTTTTATGGGGATTGGTTGGTTGCCATTTCTTCGAAGAGTTGGGCCCATTCTCTGGATTCAAATGTATTTTGACCGCTTATTGTTAATTAAAAAGCTAACACTATTAAAAAGATCACCTTGTGTAATAATAATTCAAGTACCAGGTATATACCAAATAAAGAAATAATTTTCACTATAATTGTTGTGTTTTCATGTCTGAAATTTTGGTGTAAGCTGACTGTAAATTCTTGGCACTTCTCCTAAGACAGTACTGTTGTCTATGCTGTAAGGTGCTAAATAGCTCTATGGTCACGCTATTGTATGTTACCGAAAAATAATGAATATTAAAGATGACATTTTATTAATGAGTTGCTGAATTGCAAAAACACTATGTATCCATGACCAACGGTAAAGGGAATCGGCATTTGAAATTCGGGTAGTTAAACTGAATTTTGAGCACTTAACATTACCTTTACCATTGGTCACAAACCCAGAGTGATTTTTGCAACTCATCGACGCTAATCATTGCTGAAATTTGACTACTTAA
The DNA here is from genome assembly GCA_022683975.1 of Rhyacophila evoluta. NCBI lineage: Eukaryota > Metazoa > Arthropoda > Insecta > Trichoptera > Rhyacophilidae > Rhyacophila > Rhyacophila evoluta. The sequence continues at coordinate 10,691 of JAGVSQ010010234.1, forward strand.
AAACTATTGTTTGTAGAGTTGCCAATTTTAATATAGCTTTACATTGGTGGCTCATTAACTACACGCGCATAATAATATATATGCCACAGCATTTTTTATTATGTCTATATAGTTAGTTAATCTTCGGTTTATAAGTTACAGTTAATGTTGGTTTAATAAGATTTCGTACAATAATGTATTCAGCAACCACACCTATGAGATTGATTTTTTCATTTTTTTGCATGAGCTTCAAGTTAAAAATTTAACAAAATTCTAATGTAACGTATTTTAAAATGAAATAAATACGTAATATGGTTGCTATAAATTGTTGTTAAAAAAATCTTCATCTTTTATTTGAAAAATATATTAAAGGCCAGTTGTTTCAATTATGAACAGTAGTATCACTTCAACTGTTTAACTTTCGGTATATTATATGAACACATTAAATATTTTCACTGCTTTGTCACTGGATGCACTTGCCAGTTGTAAAATATTTTTATCAATGTGTTCTTGTCCTGCTGCACCTATCAGTGGTCGGAAACATAATCTTGTTACGTTTAGATGATGCGCCACACTAAAAATAAAAAAAAGCATTAAATAATTTACAAGGGATCATTATGTACACTTACTTGTGGTGGGTGACATAGTCCACTTGGAGAATTATTCATAAACCATATATAAGAGCGAAAGTTTACTTTGAAAATATACAGGGATTGAAATTGACTAAACAGTGTCAATAATGAAAGTTTTGCGGATAGAAATTTATCTTGCTTTTCTTCATTTCTAACTCATATTCATGAGAATTTTGTGTATGTTATTATATTAAAATTCTGAAAAGTCGAAAATTTGGAACTTGTGGAGATCCATGCTTGCTTGTACCATTTGGCGAAGCAATTGGCAGAAAAGATTGAAATTATATTCTTTGACAGTGATATCTTCATAAATATTCCTGCTAGTCTATTTCCGCCTAGTTCACATCAAACCATGTGATATTTGATTTCTTGATGGGAATAAATACTATCTGAATGTGGATTATTAATAAATAAAGTTCTTACCTATTGTTCAATGTTTGGGACAACTTCCATTCATCAGGTTGTATTCCGATTTGTAAATAATGAATTAATATAATACCGGCCTCCAATCCTGTTGCTAGCAAATATTTGTTATTTATGTGAGTTGGAGCGAAAGCCATTGCTGTTATGGATTGTGAATTTAAGTCCAATGGGGAGGTGGCTGCACCATAAGCACCTGTTGAAGATTCTTTTTGTACTTTTGTCTTACCCCATGTCATTACCTGCAAAATTAGAAATGAAGATGAGTGAACAAAATAGTGATATACCGGAAGCCGCTTATCCTGATCACTATGGGACTAGTAATGTTAGAAAATAATAAGCAGAAGATAAAAAAAGCATATTATTGAACACAATTTATTACAAACTAATACAACCTACTTATATTTATTCGAAACTACATATTTTATTAAAACTGTTTTTAAATATTTGAAAAAACTTCATAAATTGTTTGTCATTTCAATTTATTAATTCCTGAATACAATCCTCATATGCAAGTTTTCTTCAAAAGTATCTGTAGATTAATTATGGTGGCATGTATAATTATCAGAATTAATAGTAGCTGATGTGGATGAAAAGGATTTTTTAAAGTTATTTAATATGATGTTGTTTGGTGCAGATTGATTGCGAAGTTCAAAGTATGGAGTATTGAATATTATTAGAAAATTCATTTCTTGATTGAGCTGAAATGAAATGCTTTCTGAATTATATTTTTTTATCACTATGAGGATAAGTTATAGAAGTATGTCTAGTTTTTGTGTCTAGTTCATGTTAGTAAAATCTGTCTCCTCGAGAGTGTGGAGTAAAACAAAATACAGTGTACTCTCGATTATTCGTGCTAATACATGCTGGGGAGGGGGAAAGTGGAGACTCGAAAAACATGGATAATCTGATTTGGATACTGTATTCTCGATTATTCGGCTGCGAGTATGAAATTCGGAATTCTGTGGCTGATAACATTTTTACTTTTCCTATACGTCCGAAAGTAGTAGTAATAGTAGGTTCATAACTTCTACTTTCAGACTCATAGGAAAGCAAAATCGATGCGTGGGAAATGTGAATGTGGCCATGAAAATCTTAGGTTTTCTCGCTCTTTTTTAGGTCTCACATTATCTACTATTTTTCATTCATCATAAATTAAATTTCTTATGGGTTGTAATTAATGCAAATGTGCGTTCACATAATACATAGGGTTTTTTTACATCGTAATTTTTCACAGATTATTTAGCACGGATAATTTGTAAGTAAGTATCCCCGGTAGCGTTGTTGGTAGCGTGCGCGCCTAACGATCCGAGGAATGCGGGTTCGAATCCCCATCTG
>JAGVSQ010010235.1:0-13059 GCA_022683975.1 Rhyacophila evoluta
ATTGATTTTAAATTCTAAATTATTTAAAACTGGTAAACTTCCATATGTGAGTATAGTAGAAACTCACACATGGAAGTTTACCAGTTTTAAATAATTAAGAATTTAAATAAGCATATTAGGGTACAGTATAAAATATCAGTCTTGCCATCATTGATCACACTTAACAAATAAAACCATTTGATACTGGGGTCTACCCGTGGGAACACAAACAAACAAGATTGTGAATCACTTTGTAATAAACTGTGAATCGAAGGAACCTAATAATTAATAAATATCCTTAGTAAAAAACATGACAAATAATTCCATTTAAACGTCACATAAAATTCAAGATAATTTTCTGATGTGGTTGATAGCAAAAAGCTACACTGTACACTTGTCGCCAACATTTGTTTACGAATACAACTGAAAGAATCAAATTTATAATAGCTGAACGCTTCTTTGAATTACCTATATCATTTTGATAGTGGTGATATCTGGTGTGCAGAATTATCTTCTCGACGGGCACATAAGATCCACTCTGCTCGGACCTGTCCCATTCTCCGAGAACCGCTGTCCACAGCGCAGCAACGGGGAGATTAAACAGCTCACTATTGATAACATTGCATACAATCCAGCCAAATGTAACAGTATGTGAAAGCAAACAATATACTGTCATTAATTTAAACACGCGTAAGATAACGATACGTATAGTTTTCTCAACTAAAAATTAGTTGATATGCTCTGCTCTAATTTATCAATAAAATACTTCTAGATACTTATATATATATATTATAAAACAGAAAATACATATGTACGTATATCTGTCACAGAAACTTCTTTTAACTTTTATATTATATGTGTTCACTAAAAATCGCTAGACCCAAAATAAATGTTCTTATCATTTCAAATTACGTACGTACGTCGATACGTACGACAATAAATCGTAGTTATCAGTCAAAGGGTTAAATAAATATGACACAAAATAAGTTTAGTCAAATGGAAAACATACATCGATATTGCCATACAGATGAATTTTTGACAACTATAAGCGTGCCGGTACCGGCAAACGAGTCACTTAAAATGCACGTAATTTACGTTCATAGTGGCATCTGTTAAAGTAAATCTCAAGCAATAATTATCATTTATTACGATAATTCACTTTGACAACCGAGTTAATAAGCGTGCACGCTTTGGTACTAATAGTCCCGGATTCAAATCTCATAGCTACATTGTTTTATTTATTTTTAATGCAAAACTTATATCATATATAAACTTATAAAACGATATTTACTTAGTTAAGTTAAAATTATTTTGATACCAGCGGGTTCTCCAATCCTTTTATTTCGTGTACTGCATAAGCCAAAGATGTCGCTAGCATCATAAAACCTCCCATTATTCAAAAAACAGATTTGAAAATAAATATTTTATTAAAAAATGTCAATAAATTGTAATTATTTATTATATTTGTAATAAAATAATAATTTTCTAGTGAAAAATACAAGACAATTTACAATGAGATGTACATATTTAATACCTGAGGTATATATTTCTTTGATTAATTGTCAGCGAATTGTTAATTAAATTCGAACTGTATGCATACAAATTTGTTAAATATAATTCAATAGGATTCAATGATTTTTTAATATTAAAACAGTATTTTTTAAATGATTTGCTTACTTGTGAATACAATGAGCAGCTGTCAGCAGCCATAACGGATGTATCAATACCCCTCCACACCAGTGTCCAATAAATCCATATTTAGGATGTAAAAGTTGTAAGGATACCTTAAATAATTTTTAAATACTACAGGCAGTAAATTATTTAAATATTTAAAAAATAATTTGGCTTTAATAAGATTAAATGTAGGTTAAGCTGTGTGCACTGAGAATATTTAGAATATGCCTCCAGGTGCAACAACTGTCAGAATTTTTAATTTTATATTTTTACTTAAGTTAATCGATAAGTTAGTACAGTTTTTCTACTGTCTTTCATTTTTTTTTACTATAATGTGTTTAAATTTATCCAATCAAACTATTATAAACAATATATAGATGTCTCATGTAGCTTAATATGTACTTTTTAATATGAAAAAAAAAACAGTGCATTTGTCATTATAATTTTAATGGTTTTGTTACAAATGAAATAGCTACCGTCAAAAATAATTAAAACCAAAAAATTAAAACATAAAAGAAAAAATTTTAATCAACGCTATTTTAGTATTATCAATGAAATACTTAGACATCCGTGAAATTAATATTTTTAAAGTTTAAGTTGGTTGTCTATCCAATTTCATTTTTAATAAATATTATTACACTAGGCCAGTTAGATCACATGATGCCTCGCTATTGCACTTATCTTACACTCTGACGCATATACAAGAAGATGTTGCGACGAAGATATATGTTACCGTGAGTAAAAACACAATGTTTTGTGTGTAATTTCTTATGTGGATATTGCGTTTTTACTTATTGCGGCAATATGCCCTTCATGCGTATAATATTGCAAGTATTTTTTTGTAATATTTCATGTGTATACTATAGTATAACAGACTATCATAGTCAAGGTTTTTCAACTCTTCGGCGACACATTTGCAATGAAATAAAGAATGCCTTTTATTTTTCACGGCGCATTTGACGTTTTTTTTCCAAAATTCCACGACAAGCACAAGAAAAAAGATAGTTCTCATGTTTTCTGATATTTAAAAAATTTGCTTCGACACACTCAGCATCGTCTCGCGGCACAGCTGTTGCGGAGCACTGGAATATAGGATGACCTGCTATAGGACAAAATACATCATTTATTTTATAACAAATTACCTGCCATGGCCAGGCTCCGCGTCTAGATTCACGTCCTTTTATAATTCTTACACTGGCCGCCAAAACGTCTCTTGGATGTCTGTAATGACGCCGGATGGGAATACCACATTCTGCAATAGAAAGTCACACGTTAATAATATGGAATATAAATACCACGCCTTTTTTAATGAAAGAACTATTGGTTGATGGCAAACTAAAAAGCGGCGAGTATACTGTTTTAATAGTAAAAAATTATGGATGTAATTCTAACATCCAATACGGTGGAAAATGTTGGTTTATAGCTCCGCTTATTATTGTACACTGTAGTACGAATACTAAAACAAAATGTATTTTAGAACAATTTTACTTTGCGCGACTCAAGGAAGATGTCGTTATATATTATTTATTTAATGTTCTGAAAAGTAATATGACTCATTGTACAGGCACCATATAAATATGTATACTTCGTTTGAAACTATAATATGTTTTTGTGGAATACTGTTTTAAGCCATGTTTGTTGTTTTTGTCATTTCTGTCTTTAAGTGCACCATTATAAATGGATATGCAGTAATGTTAACAAATTAACGCAAGATAAATGCACGTATGGAAGATTGCATGTAGACAGTTTTCAATATGAAAGATGGGATATTAAAAAATAATTAATTGTTTTTTTTTTAATCCAAAATAACTATAAACGGTTCTTCGTTATCAATTTTTCGATAGGATTTTAAGATTCTCAAAAATATTGGAGTGGGCAAATAATTAAACAGGGTATGATAGAAAAAGCTTTAAGGGCTCCGTGCAAGCTTCTTCTTAAATTAAGCTTCGGCAGAGAGCCCTTTGTTAAATTAAGAAAATATAAAACTCAAATCGATTCAATACGTAAATACAACTACGTTAAAAAGTATTATTTAACTTAAACTTAAAGAAACTTACAATCTCGTTGCTTTTTAAATTCATCTTATAGTGCATTAATTACGGATTTATAATAAAATATGCCTTACCGAATTTTAGTCAAAGTTACTTGTATAAGAATAATAAAAATCCCTCTTTTTTCTCCTTTACACTACGAACCTAAGATTTAGCAAACTCCTATTTAATGTATTGCCCATCCCTGTCTTTAAAACATAAAGCTTTTATTAATCACATGTCTAGAAATATTTTTTTCACTTCATCATTGATAAAGATTTTTTCATAGACTATATATAATTGAGCAAGCTTTTTGTAGTAAATTTACTACTAGCAATTTTTTACAGAATAATACCGACTTCGGCACTTATCTTTTATTTTTTCCGTATAAATCTCTCTATTTGACAGTTCTTGGCAGAGAATTTTCCTTACACCTTCATCCGACACGTCCATTATCTGTGGAAGTTTTTTTTATTAAATATTCAAAAGACAAGTGATCTATTGATAAGGATCGGATGACAAGAACCCATTGACGATCATGAAAAGTAGTATATGTCAAACGTTCTAGAATTGTTTTTAGCTGCGGTAAAACTTTTGAAATAAGTGCATTGAAGACATTACTTCGAAAGGGACCATATACAATAATTATTAAATTTAGTTGAATTGCTCAAAAGAAATCATTTTTGGGTACACAGTATGAGTAAAAAAAAAACTCCAATGTCAAAAATTCGAGTACTATTTATAACGGAAATTCTTGCGAGTTAATATTTTAAATCTGTACCAAAGTTGAATAACATTTTATGACAATATCACGATAAAAAAAATGCTTTCATTTTCAATGTCGCTCTCTGTACTTTCACGGTAAATTTCAACGTTTTTTCACAAAGCTAAACAAAATCATAAATAAAAACAAAAATAAATATTTATGGTCGCGGTGTTGCTATAGTATTTGTATTTATTTTTGATGTGTTCTTTTGTTTTGTTTTATTCGCGGGCAATTTTCACTTTCAAATGAAATATGAAGATATTCATACTAGAAATAGATACGTCCTTGAGAAGGTTATCACTCGTATCTAATGAAAAATAAAAACGCCGAAGTGATAAAAAAATTGATTTATTTTATTTGTTACGTCTTTTGGTTGATTGGTTTAGATTGGTTACGTCTTTTGTGTGAACGAGATTAAAAATGTATACTCGATGTAATCATACATTTTAACGCTACTTTTAACGTATATAGTATAAAATATCTAAATATGCAGACCTGGAAAATCTGTTACTTTAAATTCACAATCCAAATTAGTCATCCAGTGCTACCAATTTACAAATTGGCCAGCTATTGGGGAGTTATATTATCGCGTGACTGTGAGAGATGGAATCAGTTAAGAGAGGCCTCCATCTGGTGATGACGACGACAAAGTGAGAAAAATAAAAAATGTATATTATTCAAAGAGACTGTTTTTTTTTCAACTTATGAAACAAATTATTTCCAGTATTTCAACAGTAACTATTTTTATACTTCTACAATTACAATAAAAAATAAATCATAATAAATCAATATCAATAATAAATCCTCGTCAGAAATCCACAGAACTTGCATCACTTATTCTAACATGTCCGCCCTTAAAGTAGAGTATATAGCTCTCTTCAATGTGAAGATATGTTTAAGCAGATTATTTTTTACGAGAATTGGTTGTCGGATAATTGCTCAATCCAATGGGAATTCAATTCTGCATTTTCGGATTTATAAAAATTCGACAGATACGCAAATCAACCCCCAAAGAAATTTAAAAAAAAAGTATAAATAAAGGTGCTTAAATAAAACGACTTAACCTAGCCTAATCCACCTAACCTGACCTAACTAAATCTGATTCAAAATATTAGTTTATAGACAAAGATTTTTATCTACTAGATAATTACTTTGTCTCGGTTGAAAACTAGTTTACTTAAATTTAAACTCGATTATTTTTTTAATTAAAGTAAAAAAACTTATTTATAATAACTAGGCTCTGGTTTTTACTAAATTATTATTTATAAATACTATATTATCAAAATTTCAATATCTATATTAATTTATAACTCATAGTACTTTCTTTAATCGGCTCACTTTCCCTGTCAATTAAATCCGAGATTTATGATTTGAGTTTTACCATACTTATTATATCTGATAACTGGATTAAAATTTTGACAGATATCAACAATCTCGTAAGCTGATACAAATAATGAATTTCATCCTGTTACTTTTCAGTTGAAAATACGATAATACTTCCAAATCGACGAAACCGGCTACGAATAATAAAAAATGGTCTAGGCCAGATGCTTGTTTTTCGGGCGCTTTGATTAAAATTTTAATAGAAATAAAAATGATCATGAATATTATTTATTTATTTAAACGTAATCTGTTTACGCAAAGATTGAGTATACAAATCTCCACAGTCTGATAAATTTCTCCTGGTTTTAGGTATTGGTTATTACAGTGGCGTAGCTACATATTCAGCGTCCATTTAAATTATTAAACCGTAGGGGGTTCTCGTGTTACTAAAATTTTATACTTCTTTAGAAAATTTATGGTTTCTCATTTTTTTTATCTCTCACGCTACCTTAATTTTTTACTTCCTACCAGAACTTGTGCCCCCATGATTCATGCGACTGGAGCAGTTCGCTCCAAACACTCCTTGGTAGCTATGTCACTGGGCTGTTAGCCACTCAATAAAGATAAGTCTCCCCGGAAACCGAAAGATTAACATGCGCGATCGCATCTGGAGAATACGATTTTTTAATAATCAGTTAACGTAGGAACGGATGCCTATTAGGTTAAACTATTGTCTGACAACCAATTATCTTGAAAATAATTTACGTTCGTAGTGGATATGCCGAAAAATGGAAGCTCGAATCTGGCATTCAATTAACTCAGTAAGAAAATATAAAACACCGAATAATAAATATAATCTTGCTTACTTATCAGGGATACATAATCAGTATTCACCAAAATGGCCGAATTCTCATTTAAAACACGCATTCGTAAATTGCGAAAAAATGTGTAGCCGTATAAATATGTATCCTTTTTCGATACGGTTGAAACTCTCTGTCGTATAATATATGACCAGCGTAATTATACCAATTATAACAAAATTACAGTTACAACTGGCTTTGTTTTATTGCTTCTAAAGTAGACGGAAGACATTTGTAAATAAATCATGTCATTTTGTTCAATGGTGTAATTATTATAAATGCAGTTAGCTCTGGTGTCTATCAGCAGGTGTCGTATTGACAAAATCAAAATATAGCCACCTGACAAGCCGGTTACACATAATGACGACTCATCCAAATGCTCACGTACCATACGCAGAGTCGTACTTAGGAACGGGCAAAAAAGCGACCATATAGAACGCGTGTTTTTTCGACCGACATATATTAATATACGATCGAATCGACATATATTAAAATAGAATCGGCATCTAGTAATAGTAGATATGTATGTATAAAGTGGTTGGCTGGGTCTCAATCCTTTATTATACTATCCATCGACCAACCGTACCATACCAACCAATTCGGAGATCATTACAAACTTCATTTCTTTAAACAGGTTTGATATTGTTAACAAAGGCTTCGTCAGCTTATAAGCACGCACGTGTTCGGAAAGCTTCTGGTCAGGAGTCGCAAACAAGGAACTTCGTTAGCCTAATTGGGTTCCGCAGAACCTGTCGCGATCCGCTAATTTCCATCTCTGCTCGTATCACATAATAAGCAATTATGCAACATACGGACTTTTTTCATTACTACATTACTGCTATTCCTATCTTATCAATGCTATTCTTTAGTACTGTCTCACTTCCACACATTAGACAGTAACGACATAACGAACCATCTATCACGGCTGTTTCTACCTAATCATTCAGGATTGGTTAGGTTAGGTTAGGTGAGGCCATTTTTATTGACACGTAAAACCACCGCGGCCGCGTTATTATTTCGTGATTTATAGGGTTGGGACAAGAAAAAGTTTGGGAAACACTAGTGCAATTCATGAATTACGTAGAAAATAATTTTAAAAATGGCGTCTTTTAAAATGTGCAAAGTTTCAAGAAGAATATAGGTTATTTATAGCCAAAATGATATTCATGTTTCAAAAAAACTGGTTCACGTTACTGGGTTCACAATAATTTTCATAATAAGGATCACAATAAGTTCGCAATCCGGGGGATGCGAGGTCGATTCTCACATAATTCAAAAATGCAAGACAGGATGCTCATTGGGTTGAACAATCGTCTGACAAACAATTCTCGTGAAAAATAACCTCTCAAGACGTCTTCACATTGCGGAGATCCATATTCTCCACTTTTGGAGTGAACATGCTTAAAAAGTATAAATGCAATAGCTGAGAAGGTAAGAAATGTATTCTAATGTTAGACATTCTTAACCCTAACACAGCGGTCAAGTCAAATGCGGCTAAAATTTGAAGAAACTGATATCACAGCAATTAAAAACAATCTCACATTCTACTACTGTATATCTTTTCACTTCCTCCATAAAATAATAAAAATATTATATACAATGTAATTCGACAGTATTTATGGCCCGATTTTCCTCGATCTGCCACTGTATTGTTATCAAAATGAAAGTGTTAATACTAATATCATATCGGAATAATACAATTATCAATATTTGAAAGTATTGTATCGTTATAAATCGAACTAAAACCGGTACTAATGACTTCCTTTAGAATAAAAAACATTCGATGAAAACGTATGACTATATAGCATAGTATTCTACCAATACTAAGAACTAACAAGTAAGAGGCCATTGAGACAACTGCACACATTCTTGCTATAATATTTATATTTGAGGGGATTGTTTTCCAAAACAAACTTATTCCACTATGCCAAAATATAAAGGAGAAGATTTTGAACGGGGATTTTGTTGTATAAAATAATCATTTAGTATACAAACCAGCAGAAAAAATCAAATTCAAAAATATTGAAAACAAAATTTAAAATTTAAAAACATGTTGTGTGGTTAATTTATACTAAAAAATACGTGTTTAAAATTAAATTCTTGCAAAGTAGGATAAGTTCAAGGAAATACCCTCAAATTTATAGGATGTTGTATTTTTCAATGCCACTATTCAAAATTATTGTTTACCATGTCCATTCCAAAAATGAAATATATGGATACCATCATTGCGAAGAAGCACCAGGGATGAAAAAACAATACGCTGGTATCTTTACTTACGCCATGTCTCCTCCGTAAGCGGAGCATATTGATCTCTGTAGTGTGATAATGTCTACTCCATAAATGAAATATTTGTATTGTAAAAACTTGTGAATATATATTTTTCATGCGAGTTGACTGTCAGCAAATTGCTCGGCCCGTTTGGTATTTAGCTCCGCATCTCAAGAATGTTTTTAAATTTTGCAGCTGTTGAATTTAAAGCTGCAAACATCCAGCTCCAAAATACACACGCTTACTTATCGCTCATAAGGAGGACAATCAATATCATAGTGTTCACAATTTTTTAAGTAAAAAAAGCGTCACAAATCACAGGTTTTATTTTTTTTAAATAAGTATTTGGATTTATTATTTTTATACAATTAATAATTTGTTTAACAATCGAAAAATGTATTAAGAGTTTTATGACATCAATTGTGACTCATTTTATTTTCTTTACGAACGTGTTACAAAGGCAACGTGCTGGAATTTTATTCGGATTTGTTTTCTAACGAAACTATTTCAAAATTCGTCACAGTCCGTATTATTGAAATCAAAATAGGGGTCATCGTGATACGGATTCGTTGAAATAATATGTTATCATTTGATAAATCGATGCTTATTTATCTTTCTTAAAAAAAACACGGCGACACTCAAACTGTGTTATCAAGTCAAACTGTCTAAGCAGTCATTCTCAGCATTATTAATGTTTTGATATATATCTGATACATGGCAGAAGATTATCGAAAAGAGAACAATTTTAGGAAAAGGATTTCTTTCCCCCAGAAAAGCCATAAGTAGAAACATATCTATGGTAATATTTTTAATTAGATTACATGCGGGAAAGAGCAACAATTGAGTGCCCTTCGTAGATAAAATTAGCCATGAAAATGAGAGCACCGACAGCGAATTCTAGGAAAATTATAATATTATTATGTTTCCCTAGTGGCTGAGTTTGTAAGTGAGTGCATTTTGTTAATGAAGGTTTCGAGCTCGGATGCCGGACCTATTTACAGATTTTTTTAATGCGTGATGCAGAACTGGACACTAAATGAATTTAGTGATTAGCTGATAACTAATCTACTTAAAAAATAGTCCATCAGTATAAGTCTTCACGTCATGGAAATTCGTATGCTGCATATTTTGATCGAATGTGGTACTTTAAATAATGTTCAAAAGTGTGGCATATATATGTAAATAATACAATAGAAAGATGTTTCATTCTAGAGATGAAGAAAATGTATCTCCACAATATATAAACATTTCTTGAAAAATTTTACTGAGGAGAATTAACTGTCCCATTCGGCGTCCATTATTTATTTATTAAATAGTAGTTTATTAAAATAAGGTTGTATATTATTGAGATTTGATGTTCGCGATTGAGGATCGCTGGTTTTCTAAATATCTGCATAGGTACAAAGATTTAAATTCGATAAATTAACTGTATCTAACAATAGACATACACGACGACTCAATTTCTTTTTTGTTTTCAAATTCTCTCAAGTGTTGCAGATTTGTTACTCTGTCAAGAATTCTAACAGCCCAAGATCATTTTTAAGAGACGTTTATTTTTCAATTATGTTCTACTTCATTACACTTGACAATCTATAGTCATTTAATAAAGTTTAAAATTTGCTTTTAATTTAATTTTAATATCTTTATCTAATTATATTATATTTGAAGATCATGCTGTATAGTCATATAATACATATATTTAATAACACTAAATCTATTATCACCATTATGGGTAACTATTTTTATTTTTAAACCTACATATTAATCGTTAACTACGACTCATATATAATCCTTTGCCACCTACAACCCATGAACTTGATTACGTTATAGTAAAGTGACTGATGTATATTTGCACATTGATCAGTGGCGTAGCTACATATTCAGCACCCTCGAGCAATCATCATCATTGTACCCCAATATATTCTCATTTATTTGGTCCTCACGCTACCTCAATTTGTTTACATCCTTCCAGAAATTTAACTATAGTTTCTCATTTTATTTTCCCATAATTCGTGTGTCTCGAGCAACTGCTCTCATTATTCCTCGGTAGCTACGCCAATGACATCGGTTATATATATATAGGTAGGTAGTTTTGAGATGCTGAAGGACGAAACTCTCGTGCAAAATTCTAAATAATTTTGAATTTAAAATCAATTTATTTCAGTAAATTCTATCGGCTAATTAACATATCATTTTTTTATTCTCTATGTTTACTCTAAAAGTAGACTATATGGATCACACAGTATTAATATATCCGCTACAAAAGTAAAGTATATGGATCTCTGCAATGTGTGGACATGAAACATAAATCAAAAATTCACAACTGAATACCCATTGATCTGAGCAATTCTTCGACAACCAATTATCGTGATAAATAATCTGTTCTATATTATCATATTAAAAAAGTATTTTTATGTATACTACTTCATATTTTCATACGGTATTACAGTGTTTTTCTTATCGCCTTCCACTACACAGTTTCACAGCCGTGTCGTCATTACAATACTGTCATAGCTCATGTTCACTGGTCACAATTTATTCAATAATTACCATTGTATTATTACAGCAATAGGAAAAATACATGTAATATTTGGTTTTATTTAATTCATTTTAAATCGAAACAAAGATCTTTGTCATCTACTGAATGTGACGGCTTTTGTACAACGTTCATTTTGCAATTATTAATAAGACGAACGAAGTCTCTGCTACAATCTTATAATAATAATTTATGATTTATTAATAACATCTTTTTATAAGCTAAAATTACAGGTTCAAGTTTTATTATAGCCGGTGGCTAAGTTAGTAAACTGAAGCAGTGTTTATGAATCACTCGACACCGGAAGTCACGACTTTGAGTCTCGCTGTCAAAACCGACAAGTTTCAGTAGCAAGTCATGTGTATTTGAATGGAAGATAGGAATGACTTTATTTGCAAACCAGCCAACTCTATATGTGTCAAATGTTCAGAAGCAACAAAAAAACTTTGACGAATTAGTATGTTACAGATGGATTTGGCTATTGTGTGTAAGTTGATTTCACATGTTGAATTTTTTTTGTAAATTATATGCGTTTTGTATGCGGTAGGAAAATCGAAGTTGAAAAACTCTCCGGATAAAAAACCTTGTCGATATATCCACTAAATTCAAACAACTTTAGAAAAAACCGTTAAAAAGCACACTTTAAATCAAAAGCTTTTTCATCTATAGGTTTTTGATAACAATGAACTGTATACGTTCGCGTTTACGTGTCTACATGTATATAAGACAGGTGGTAGAATGGAAAGCAATGTATTACAATGATGATATAGTATTAATTTTTATGTGTAACCTAACATCCGCCGCTTGATAGTCAACACCGTTACGCGTGATCGGATATCCGATTGGAAGTGGCTTTTAAATAAAATATAATAGCAATAATGAAAAGTCTACCTGTTTCACTTTCTTCGCAAATCAAAAGCTTAAAATTGCAACGAGAGCGATTTCGTTTTGTACGATCAGTATCATAATCACATTATATTATTCATATCAAAAGGTAGATTCCAAATACAACCTTCACATACCGGTCTTTAGCTCTCACTAGATAATGTGTCTTATAAACTTTGTTAATGTCATTATTCTTTTCTGAACATTAAGAATATACTTTGAACAAACAGATAAAAACCATTTGGCATATCGTCGCTTTAAAATTGATTTGTCTAATCGACTAAACGTCAATTTTTCAGAAAATAAACAAACAAAAAGCATTTAAACACACACAGGTCATGAAGTTATCTGAACTATTTTTAAAGCCATAATTATTATTGCTGTATAATAGAAAAATAGAACTACAGTTTATAATATTGTATAAACTATATAATTAATTAATTAAAGAAAATACGTTTTGTTTTTCAAATCACGCACCGTGAATATATTTATTTATTAATTTTATGCATGTTGTAATATTATAAATTATAAGTTTAATACATTAACAACATGATGTATTATATATATGGTTAAAACAAACATATCAAAATATAAAGAATGAATTAAATATATATACTCGTATATATTCAGAAGGAAAAAGAGAGTGTCTACCAAGTAAGTTAGATAGACCCTATTCTGATAACGTATATAATAGCATTCATCTAAGCTCGCTCTCACCCAGGTGGAAGATATCAATAT
>JAGVSQ010010236.1:0-13059 GCA_022683975.1 Rhyacophila evoluta
CATAATTCTCTGCAAGCAAATGATTTGCAAACGTGGATGTGTCCTTTTTAAACGTTATGAGGCCAAATGCTCTTTTAATCTTATTTTTAAGCTACGTGTCGTTTTACCAACATAAAAATGGTCACTGTTATTACATTGTAACCTATATATAACTGACCTATGTTTAAACATAGCTCCAAAATATTACCAGTTTTAAATAATTTAGAATTAAAATCAATTTCCATCAAGCACCATCAGTCAAAAATATTAATTATAAAACAATGTAATTTAAAACGTAATAAAATATGAATAAATGAAGCAATGGTGTATTTAAAAAAGATCGATGTTATAAGAGCCGTCACAGAATAAACGAGCTTCTTTTATAAATGCTTTAGAGTAAAGAGAGAATTATTTATTTTTATGTCGCATACTTATTTTCCTCCACCAATTATTTATCAATATGAAATTGTGGGGTCGGCTTTCATGGTGGCTTATGGCATTGCTATAACGGCTGAAAGCAAACTCCCTCAGTGGAGAGAATATTTGATCGAAAATTTACCTCACAACTCGTAGATAAGGTAACCCTGGTAAAACACACAGTTCTTTTCCACCGTTTTTAGGTCACCAATGTAAAATTTAAATATATTCAAAAGCAACATGATACATCTATGTTCTCATGATTACCAATTTAGACGTTCGATGAATGAATACTAGTTATTGCAAAAATATTCATATTTGGTATTTTTTTACGAAAAAATTCAAAACGAAAACATTATTATTTTTTGCCGCAATTATGCATTGTATTTTTTACAAAAAAAAACCCACACGATCTAAGCTAACAGACATTTTCAATTTGCATAATATTTTTTTTTATATTTTCACCCAAGAAATTTGTCGACACGTTTTTTTTAACAAAGAACTTATATTGAAAAGAGATCTTAGTACGAGCAAGTGTCGTAAATGTAACAAAAAGAACTATTAAGCAAAGTAATGGGAGATTATAGATTTACGTTGGCTTATAATTTATTTTATATTTTAGCCTAAGCGATGGCTTTATGCTCGAAGGTAACAAAAAATATTTTTTATATTTTTGATGCGAAAATAAATTTGTATTTTAATGAAATGTAGCGTAAAGTAACGACAGGATTAAAACTTCAAAAGGAGAATGTTCATATTATATGAGAATTTTTTTTTCACTAATAGTAAAACAAGTATATGTATTACATAGTAGTAAAATTGTAAATATATTTAATATAAACTCAGAAAAGGGGTTCAATAATATATAATGGCGAAGCCACTTATTTTTTTAAATAGTGGAATAAAAAATCATCTGTAGAGTGTTACATTCATAATTCAAGAAATGGCATTCAATTGATTTATTGTCTAATTAAAAACTTATAAATAACTAAACTAAATTATAAATAAATAACCTGATTATAATTGCAACTTAATGCAATAATTACAGAGGGCGAGACATAGTTGTCAACAGGTGAATTTATTAAAAAGGTTGGAGTTGGATAAGACTAGTGTGTTGACGCCGATGTTATCCTATGACATTTAGTTAAAAGGTTATGATGACAACAAATAAAAATATATATAAAAAGATATATTTTATAAATATTTTTTAGTCCTTTATTACATACATTCTTCATGACTTTACTCGTTGATTATTATCTTTTAACCATTTGATAATGATTTTGAAGCTATTCACTGTATGATTTTAATAATAAGACATTCTTTGATACTTTGATTTCAACCTTTTTTGTATATCTAGGATTACATTTTCAAGTTAAAAGAGGCAATCAAATAAATATACCGAATGGAAAAAGTAAGCTAATGCCCAAATTATCCAGAGTTTTATTATTAATATAATATATTTAGATCACGTATATTTATTCTGTGCTACTAAGTAAAACATAGTATTAGGCTTAAAATGTTTTTGGAAATTAAACTCTCGTATAAAATTTATTATTTAATTTATGACGTAATGCGTAAAAAAATACTTTACTTTCAAGCAAAATTGGGCTTGTAATTTGAGGGGAAAAAATGTATTAACACTAAGAGACAATGGTGTATTATATCATGATTTCCAAGTGGAGTAAACCAATCTTTACTTATAAAGAGAATACTATGGACGCCGTTAATATAATATGCGGGTGGATTTTGCTGAGAGAAGAGACGACATCAGAGCAAACAGACAGATATGCCCCCAGGCGGGCAGTTCGGTGAAATATCACCTCATTTGTTGGCACCATAAAACGTATTTATCAGATCAACGCACGCATTGCCTGTCATATGGAATTGCGACCGTCCTCCCCTCTGGAATCCTCTCTCCCGACGAAGGTATGATTGAAAAATACACAATGACACTCCGTTGTCCGGCCGCCGCGTGATGTACGCGTTTTATTTATGACCTTTTGATACGTACAAAAACACGGCGGCCGGGGACGAAACTAAATAATGAAAAATGTTTTTTTTCACATCGACAATTTGACGTTTATTTTTCATCGTCATTTTATTCGAAATGAAAATTGCGACGCAATTATTTAAATCGCAATAATAGCGCTCATACTGATAAAAATAAAACAAGTGAAAGTAAATTAATAAATAAATTCCCGTGAAAACTATTTAACAAACGACTCTTTTGCAGTGAAATGAAAACTGATATACACTTTGAAAATACTCAATTATTCATGCATAAACAAACAACAGGTTTTTAACAATCAAACAATTTGATATAAAGACAAAAGCATCACAAACTATAATATTATTTTAGGAATACACAAACTAAAACAAATTATAATGGTTTATTTTTCATCCATCATATTAGTATTATATTACCCAACGTACATCTAGTCCTGCATTTTTAAACATGAAAAAATCGCTAAATGTCAGAATCGACCCCGCATTCTCTGAATTGCAAAGCGCACGTGCTAATATCTATGCTACTAGGGAGACAAAAACGATATGGTGACACAAAAAAATCTGCATCTTTTCAGTATGAGTTTACATTTAGAAGAACATCAATAAATTGTGTGTATTTAATATTTAAGAAGAAAATAAGCAATTTTTAATTTATTAGTGTTTTAATATAATCTAAATAACCGTCAAATATAACGTTTTTTCTTTGTTCAATATTTAAAAATAAGATCGTTTTCCTGATATCTGGATAATAATATATACAACCTCATTTTGATTCAGCAATATTGCTTTGTAGAATTTATAGCTTTAACGCTGTAAATTGAAATAAAAATCTTTGTTTTCAAACAAAAATAAATCTACTATTGGCTGAAAATATATAACCAAATCTTTGGAATACTATTGCACACACGCGTTGACTTTTTAAGAAAAAGCTCTATCGAAACTTTTTTTGCGTAAATACTTGTTATGTGGAAAATTTTACGCGGTCGGGAGATTTACTTTCCCTTGACGTGAAATCACAGATTGTATTTTTCCTTTTGACACGTCACGTTGGAATTTTGGTAACCTTTAAGCTTCCTATTTTTCTACAAGAAAATTGAAGTCAACTCTTCATAATGTTGGATTTTGGATGACTAGATATATAAAAATTTGCATTCACGTCAATACACATAAAATTTTAATGCAATATATTTTTTAAATATCCCTCAAATATAAAACGACAGTATCAAAATCAAAGTACTGCCAGTAAATAAATAATTAAATATAATAAATCGATAGCTAAATTGATAGCAAATCAAATATTGTTGCGATATAATATATTATCTTTTAGGTGTGCTTAATATTACCCATCTGTTAAAAAGTTGTGTTTTACTTCCAAGTATTTGTAATTACATTGAATTATAATTGGTTTTTAATGCAGTTGAAAGATTCAAATGTGCGATATTTGTTACAAAATAATTTATAACGGTCGGATATAGATTCTGATGGATCACAAAGCGTAACATCTTACTTGATATATAACATCTTTGTAAGATCAATTGAAATAGGAATATACAAATACGACTCTTATAACATCCAGGTGAGATATTAGAGGAAGATAGATAATCTACTCCCTAAGTATTTTTCAACAAAAAAAAAACAATTATAAATAAGTGCCATACGGAATATTTTCTAAGACATGGTTATTTTACTATTTACATACTAAATATGTTTTTCTTATTTTATCTACGGTAAAATTGTACTCATACACATTCAGCTGTTTAATGAGTTGAGCTTTTTTAAAATATCCTTTAAAAATAATGAAATAAACTAAAATAACACATATCCGAAAAAAATTAAAATGTATTTTTAAAGAATTTGCATTAAAAGATTTTTCAAATGTATTCATATTTAATAATTAAAAAAGAACAGATTTGTTACAAAAAATCTTCATATTTTTGCAATCCATATGCTCCATTTTTGAAACGAAAATCTTGATCTTCACACATTCCTCACTTCCGTAACGGATACAGTAAACAAATCATATAAATTAATACGGTTATACTTAAACGAAGAATTTAAGAGCCTGTGAAAATTAAATAATCAATGAGATTTATAAGGAAACCTGAACAAATAACTTTTATTAAATGTATTATGTAAAATGTTTTAAAGCCTTAAAGTAAAAAAATCGTATGAATATATTTTATAACAATTGATCATTTATTAAACTGTTTTATAATTTATTTATATAGATTAATTTTCAATAGATTATTTGATACTAAGTTTGACAAGAACTGTTATCAAATTTTACAATATCTTATTGCGATGCCTACCCTGAGAAGGGTTGCTTGATACAAAGACGTTACCAAAACAGCATTGTTGCTTCAAGTGAAACAACAAGACGAAAAACAAAATTCAAAGTAAGGTATGAAGGACTGGGAAAATGTCCCAAGAAACGGGACAGGAAAACAATTTCATTTCGACTTCATGTCACTCGGCTGAAAGTCTTAGAGATAACAAACAGTTGACGTACAAAGTAATCTATCTACAAAAGAAAGGAAGCCAAAGTAGAATGGAAGACAACAGATATGATAGAATAATTGGTCCAGCTACAAATTTTATAATTAAAAGAAGTTCCGACGTTTTCTGCTAAGAGTACTAACGCCGGAAATGTTAACTTACTTTCACAGTTCTTAAATTCATATTTTCACCAAAAATAATTAAAAGTTATTTCAAGATGATTTCCGTTAATTATTATTATTATCTTTTAAAACGACTTATTTAATTACAAAAAGCAAGACATACCCCAATAATAAATTTACCAGACAATTTATATTTTAAGTTTAGAGGAATATTTTAACCAAATAGTTATATCATAATAATATATAATTATAATATTTATCATAATCGTATAATTTTCAACCCTATGGTTACTAAGTTATTTTTGAAAGTGTTAAAATTATTTATGATTAAAATTTTACTGACCTATTTATTATGTATTTGTTAACTTATTTTGAATAAATCTAATATCACAAACTATATGTTGAATACATTCACAACACAATATACATATGATTATAACAAAAATATAAAAAATAACAAAGAAAAAATACAGAAGCAAGAAGAAAGTGTCTATTCTATTCTAATAATGTATATAATAGCATCCATCTAAAAATACTCTCACATAGGTGGAAGATATCAATATCTGCGGCAATCTCGTTAAGTACCACCATTTTTTTCCGCATTGAGATGGCTACTGGCAGGTTAACCCAGCATTTAGGAATGAAAAACAGCCGATGTTCTCGCTTTCTCAGGTAGTTAGTTATCAAGGACGTAGATACCAATATTGACCAAAGCGATAGAGTTATCAATTAAACCACGCATAAGTCGAAAAAAATGCGTCGCCAAATACATATTCCTCCTCAATTTAAAGTTACAATAAAACAGCATGCCCAAAATGAAAGCATTTGGATAAAGCCACAGATAGTATCCATACACCTGCAAGTACAGAAGTCTCAGAAATTTCTCCTGAATCCTCTCCTCTATAAGGTCGTATTTCAAATGATTCGGGGCCCAAACAACCGATCCACTCTCTAACCTGCTTCGAACTCATAAATTAAATATTATTCACTCAACATATGTACTTCCATTCTTTCTTAATATGCGTAATATTTTAATACATATCTAGTATCACAGACACACTGGGACATTTTATCATATGTATAGTTTGTAAATAATTTTATAGTAAAAACATTACAATTACCAATTTAATATTTTAATCTAATTTTATTTAATATAACATATGAGTTCAAATAGAAATTTAGTCATAAAGTATTATGGTATACACTAGCCTTTTTGTTTTATTGTATTGAAAAGATGAATTGAAATTAATAATTATTAATGTGGGAGATATGAGGTTGAGTACATATAAATGGGGAGCGACCGGAAGTGACGAAGTCGGATGTTGGAAACAATAGATCCTCTGTACGACTAACAGCATAAGGGTGTAAGTCAAAATACATCTTTTTTAAATAACTAGTCCGCTTAAATAAATATTTGTTCTTCTTATTAAAACAAAACGTATAAACATTTGTTTGTAATAAAAACACTATGCCAAAAACAAATTGTATTAAAATAAAATTATTTTTTCCAGAAATTTGGATATTTTCATTATCTGGGTAATGCAGAAAAATTATGGATATGAAAGAAATATAAAAAAAATGTCATTTTTTAATCAGAGTAGAAATGCGTACAGTATGTTGCAAATTCAACAAATTCTCGTACTATTAATAAATAAATATACAATGTGATTTCTTCTTCTTTTTGCATATCCACTCCTTAATGGAACATATGGGTAACACATAACGTCTTCAAGAATCTCTGTTGCTTCCCAATATTTTTGCACCCTCCTAGGTTATATCTGCACCCGCAGATCCGCCGGGTATATTTTATAGATAACATTTAGCAACTTTCTACGACGCCGATAACCGGTCGCTTTAAGAATTGGTAGCCCAGATTAAGACTTTTAAGCAGTCCGTTTTATGTGGCTGAGCCTGGTCCAGCGTTGCAGCCTCACTTTGTGAGTAATTAGTGGCTGCATAGTCCGTCCCTTTACCTCCTCATTTCGAATGAAATCATACCACTGAATCCCTGGAATCCAGCATAGGGACCTGTTTTCAAATCTAAGAATACGATTGCTTTGGGCCTTTGTTGGATGCCACGTTTCGTAACCGTAGAGCCACACTGACAAAATATATGCGTTGAACGTATGGCATTTGGTTTTTACCTTGTACAACTTGGAGTTACAGACATTTCTCGCATGTGATTGAAGGTTGCTTCCTATTCAAATAGCGAGTTCACTTTGAAAAGTGTCATCTCTCATTATATCTACCCCCAGGTATCTAAAAATGTCAAAATTCTCGAAGTCCTGTCCATCGTTGGTAAGAAGATAACCATGGCATGGTCGCATATGATGTTCGTCTTTTTCGTATTGATTTTTGTGTTACAATATTGTAAAATTTATCTTATATTGAAAAATAAATATTTAACTATCATCATCAATTATAAAATAATTAACAATACAATAAATAAATAACCAGTCTTCAAAATAGATGCTGTGTTATCAATTAAACATAAATTCAAGCCAATTGTGACATAATGCAAATTAAAATCGAAAAATCGAAGGCAATTAAATATTCTATTCGATATTTACTCATGTTTTGTGTTAGATTCTAACGAGCCCAAATACTACGTATAAATTATTATATTAACATTTGTGTTCAAATTTGTTCATAAGTGTTGATATTATACGAAACAGAACATAGAAGCTAAGAGGGTCGACATTATCTCTTTCAGGAAATCTACCTAGAAGTTTTCGCTTCCCTATATTTCAATCAAGTAACTAACACTTCAGATAAGAACGCGTAACATAATGTTGAAACACGGTACACGGCTACAACAGAGAACGCGGTGGTTTCACGAACATACTAAACGAAACATATTAATATCTATTCCATTATCAGAAGTAATAATAACTTTATTTAACATAAGTAAAAGTCAGATTGTGAGAAAAGAATTATTGTGAAATATAAAAATATAAAATATGTTGTTAAAAAAGATCTAAACTTTCCAATAATATTTACCGAATGGCATCACTTAAAAATAAATTCAATTGGTATTGTATTTTGTATTATATGATAAGAGTGAGTCATAATAAAAATGCCACTGTCCATCAAAATCATATTGCAGAAAATTAAATAAATTCGATAGTGTCATTTCTATTTATAATCTTAACAAGTACTTTTAATTATGTTAGATAAAATGTCCTACAGTAAATATATTATATGATATACGATAATAAAATATAAGTGATTCATTTTGATGATTCGATATTGACAGTGTTTTTTTTTGCTTTTGATCCTTTTAAAGTCAGTAATATGTATATAAGATGCTATCGAAAAACCATATTTGTAATATCATTAATTGAATAATCTAAGTATTTCGTAACCTCTTTTTTATACAACATAAGTAAATCGACTTTTGCTATTCCAATAATACAATGAGTGTGAAATCTTTAGTATTAATATTAGCGTATAAATAACAATACAAATAGTATACACGTGTCAGAATATGAAAATAATGAAAATGATCATAATGAAATATTATTTAAAATTAGCTTGAATCGAAATTTAAATTACGGAACATGAAATACATTTAAATTAATAAGATCAGTTCGTATGATAACGAAAGCAAAAATATTACTGTCATTAGTTGAATTTAATTAATTACTTGTTATGTCATCTGTGAAGGGTTTTCGTAAAACTGAAGGAGAATTTACGCGTAATTCTGCGCGAAAAAACCACGGATGAGGAGGCCTCTACCTCTCATTTACGATCCGTAAATCTAACAGAAGAATTTGCTGTCTCAAGAAGGAAGGGCTGGAAAGAGGCTGTGGATGCCTTTCATTGTTGGCAACATGATATATTTCTTGGATGTCCGTTCACTTCTTGCGGGCGATTGTTTTCATTGTCTTTTATGATTAACTGGCGTCGTATTTGGCGGGCAAACAACAATTTAAGGGCGAGAAAAAAGCCTTGTTTTCATACCAATATACACTTTGAAGTCATGATAAAAGTGAAAAGTTTAAACAATAGAATAACATTCGTTAAATAACTTAGAATACTTGACTCAAGACATTTAATCCAATACACATAGCCCCCGATTTAATACTATAGTTACATAATTTTGCTTTCACGTGGTTTCTAAAACAACGTATTTTAAAAAATATTAAAAATGTACATATTTGCTGCGAACATTTACACAATATATTTTTGATTCCATTCAGTTGGTATCTCTGGTTTTGAATCTAAAAAATGAGAATAAAACAGCATGTTTCACTACCACAATTTTCAATGACACAATTCACAATTTTATATTGTTATGTCTTAGAAAAGTATTCTAACAGAACGAGGTTGTCTTTTAAATCTTTTTTATTATTTGAAGATTTACTAGGTTATTCTCAAAGTAAAAATCATGAAATTGAGTAAGCTGTCTGTATACCGAAAAATCAGACATCTTAATTGCAATCGTGGGATTAGAAAATAATTTTGAAATTTAATGCACTGTATACCTAGCAAACCTTTGGAAATATTTGCAAATAAATACAAAATGATGAAAACCTTGCGTTAATCAATAGATGCTTAGATTATTTAACGTTTTTCATGGGACATATCTTACTTGAAGGGCGCACTAAAATAAATGAATTTTGTTATATACTTAGCACCCTAAATGCACGTCTTAATATTCATGATTTTATTTTACTTGTTTGTTGTGATTAGTTACTGCGAAACAGATCTTGCGTGTATATCAGTAACATGGTGTTTTTAATTATTGCACTATTAATATAAAGTAATTTTACTATTGTATATTGCTTGTAATAAAATAATACCTCAAATACTGCCAAATTCACAAAATAAATTATGTTGTTATTTTTTGATAGTGAAATAAATATTATTATGAAATTTGATGAAATAACAGTGACTATAGAGTCATCTCTTATAAAGTTCGTGTTATGAGCACAACGAAATTTTGTTTTACTATGGAAAATGAGTCGAAAGCATTAATTCAGGTTTCGCGATACACACAAACCTTTATTGGGTCAAATAAAATTTTATAGTAAAGGTAAATGGCTATTTTTTTTTATCCATCTGCACGAAATCATAAGAAAAAATACGTATTTAACTTAAGCAAAATATGTTACATTGATTCAAAGAGGTTTTTGTTTTTAATTAAACCTCATTTATGTATGTGAGTCATATAATACAATTAATCAAAATATATTAAAAAAAAACAAATATTGAAACATTACGTAATGAATCTTGTATGATAATTGAAATCAGCATTTATTTTTGTTAGAATTGTGTACTGTATTAAATGCGTAATTGCATTATATACGAGTATATGAATAAACACACGGTTTTTGTTACAATAGATCCATACAATTTTATTTTGTCATAACCATAAAATAAATCTTACATATCGATTTGTTAATTTATATATTGTAGCCAAAAACTTTAAATACCATACAAAACTGGTATGTTATGGTATGAAAAATGACTAGCAATAACTTTATTTTTAAAGTAATAATTTATCAGAAAAATTTTGATCTTTACGAAAAAATAATTGTCATAAATATAAAATACTTTCCGTCTTAAATAAGTGGAAACACACTAAAAAAAGATTTACCAAATAAATGTGTTACATTTGAGAAGACAAAGATTATTGTAAACATGGAAATAAATAATACAAGAAAATGCCCAACCTACTTTAAAATACTCTCAACGTACCAAAACAATAAGCTTTCGAAAAAGTGTACGTATACAATATAAAAGCATTCAAATATTTATCAATCGATTGAAATAAGTTTTGTAAAGATCTAAAATGAAAGACAAATATTTGATTGAAAAAAAAGCAATAGAAAAGATGCTAAACGTTATAAAAATAATAAAATGAAATGTTAAAAAAGAAAACTGCTGTTTTATCACTCAAACATATTAAACTGAAAAAAAATCAAATATTTTTCAGCAAAAGAAAAAATAATAACACAAAAAATACGCAAGACAAAAGAATATTGCTGAGCTAACGGGCAACCGATGTTGACGTAGAAATCTTAACTTCATTGTCGATAGATTTAAAAATGTTCAAAAAGTAAATTTTGCGAACGCAGAGCGTAGCGGAGGAATCGCTCGAGCGAAAGTTTCTCGCGGCTTGAAAATTTTCGACATGGCCAAATCAAATTAGAGGCTGACAGAGCGACAAACCGTCACACACTCGTTCCGCGGAGAACAAAGTCGTCCGAATTCAATGAAATTAATAAGAAAACGTGGCGTTTGAGTTTGAATTTAATTAGGTTATGACGCCCGGGGAGAAAACTGGTTGAAAGATTTTCACTGGAAGGGAAACGAATCTGGCGAATTTCTCATTTTAATTTTATTTATAAGATGAAAATTGCGGACTATTTTTGTTTAGATTCGTGATGAGATTTCAACTGTCTCGGAATATTTCTAACAAAATAAAATTGCAATCGTTTATAATATATTTACGCCAGAATAACATAATAATAGAATAACCTATTTTAAAGGAAATCAAAATATTTTATGATTATCTTTTTTTATAAGATTTTCACATATTCTGCGTATTTGCAGAAATCCAAAAACTGTCGATTAGGACGCCCACACATAATAAATCCTATAAATATAAAGATGTTTGTGAATACCACAAAAAACGAAAAAATGATTATTTTGAGTCTTTCATATGATATGTTTTTATAAATATCACGGATAATAAATTAGTATAAGTAGTAAAATAAAACACGATTTTTATATCAAAGCATTTATAAATAGCAGCATTTATTGATATGATTTGAAAAAAACCGCAGAAGAGAAAAATCATTATAAAAATTAAGGTGTATTATATTAAATGAACTGAAACTATTTATGGCACATGCTATAAATAAAATTCTAAATATCACAGAGAACTTATTGACTTTAAATGCATGGACGTATAGATGAAATTTGAAAACAATTTTTTATTTTATAATAAAAAGATTAATGTGTATGGAGATAAAACTTAACTTTAAAATTAAATGATATGTTTAAATTATGCGGATCCTTTTTTACACGAGCATCATTTAAAGTAAATAGCTCACCCAAAATGTAAAAGAAGCATTAAAAAACACCCTCTGTAATTAATTCTACAATAATATTTTTGGCGTAAGTATGCACAACAGATGTTTGTTACAGTAATAATTTAACCCTTATTTTTTCAGAATTTTAATCGCTCATCATACATAAACGGATCTTTAATAAAAATAAAAGCACTTTTAAGTAACTATTTACAAGATAATTAATAATACTTCCAAAATCTTTACGTTAATGGTAGAGAAAAATAAACTGAAGTTTATGCATTGAAGACGAAAATCATACGGCGACTATAATAGTCTCATTCATTAGAAAAATCTCGTATATCACATGCAAATAATATAAGAAAGAAATCAAACGCTCTATAATAAATATTATTGAATAAAATTTCGTATTTTTTAACTGTTAACATTCAAAAATATTATCTACTTAATTAGATAGTATCATATAAAATATTAAATTCGATATAATACTATTGATAAAAAAGAGTTTTTTTTATCCTTTGTAAAATATGTATCATATGGTATGCGAGATATTGTTTTGTCACGAAGGATATGACATAACTAGAATACAATCATTTGGCAATAAGGAGGCAAACACACAAACTTCAGTGTTTAAGTGCAGAAAGAAAATGCTCTATCTAAGATACATGCAGTTGGGTAGCCGTAAATTTTAAGAAAAAAATCTTTCAAGACAAGTATCCATGTTTTGGAGATTCACATGCTTTGTTTACGAAGTGGAGGTAGCTTAAAATGTATTTACAACAGAATGATTAACTTTACTTTGTTCTATCTGGAATAAAGGTGTTTTACACCAAGGAATGAGCCGAAGATGATAAATAAACCAATTATGAAACAAATGACAAAATATGTATATAATACTAAAAAATTTGATAGTAAAAAAGAGAGAAGAAGGTTGAATATATTTACAACTAGCTGATCAGTACCCGGCGTTGCCCGGGTCCCTTTTTGTTTCGAACTTG
>JAGVSQ010010237.1:0-13058 GCA_022683975.1 Rhyacophila evoluta
ATACCGTACTTCAAGATTAAGTGAGAGTGTTTCTTTGGACCCAGTCAACCTCCATTCAACACATCCCACAACGTTAAAGTGAAAAAGTAAGTTTTAATGTTTGAGTCTCTCTGTTAAATAGATGTTACGACAATTTCTTAAGGTATAATCATTATACATTGAGAAATTGTCGTAAAATCTTTTTAACAGAGAGTTTCAAACATTAAAACTCGATTATTTCAAAACTTACTTTTTCACGTTAACGTCTTTTGCCAGTAATACGAAGATATAATAGTTGATATTATTGATGGACTAAATGATTTTTTTAAAGTATAAATTCATTAGATTTGTTTATTCGTTTATTATGGTGAGAGCATTAAAAATTATAGGTTTAAGTTCATTATCAATGTGGCATAAAATAATTTGGATAGGAAAATATCGTGTATGAAATTAACATGCGAATAAAAAGTTCAAAATATGGATTTTAGAAGTTAGTCTATAGAGTAAGTTAAAAAAAAATATTCGACAAATGTATATCATGATATCCATCTACGCTCGCTCTCACTCAGTTGGAAGATATTAATACCGGAGGCAATATCGTTAAGCACATACATATATTCCTTTCTACGTTAGCATAGCTTCTTAAATGTTAGGTTGGATTTGAAATAAAAAAGCTGATGTTTCCGATTTTTCAATAATTAGTCAAGAACACACATACTTATAATGTGTATGAATGGTAGATCACGTTTAAAAATCATTTATTTGTATATCGTTGTATTTGAAAAGAAATAAATGCATAATTACAGCTATTTTTATAATGCACATAATTTGCATGGCCCCGGCACTTACTATGTTTCACAAATAATAAAGAAAAGTATTTAATAATAATCAGTGGCGTAGCTACATATTCAGAGCCTTGGAGCAAGTTAAATCGTTGCGTCCCATTATATTATATATTCTTATTTCTTTAATCTCGTTTTTTAGCTTGCGTATAGTTGTCTTGTTACCGCTTTCTTCATATAATTATAGTTTCTTGTTTTTTTAGCCCGCATCAATTATATTTCATTCTTCTTAATTTTGCGCCTCCATGATTCGTGCGTCTAGAACAACTGTTCCACGATAGGTACGCCATTGATAATAATGTGTTTTTACTGGTTAGTTAGTTAGGTTAGGCACGTGTAAATTTAGTTATTTTGAATCCGTATAATATCTATTATAGGAATAGTCTAGTATATTTATTATTGTACGTACAAATATAAATATGTGAATGTGACACCAATTAATCCCGTTATAAACAACTGAAGATATAATCATATTCAATAATAATAAAAACATAAATGATATATTATAATAGATTACTTTCTTCTCGATAAGACACATGGTTTTAAGACAATTGCCTCAACTATTAATGTTCCGTTAAAGAAATCCAGAATGCAGGATAACAAATAAATCTTCCAGTATTATTTTAAAACGCGCAAAGAGAACGGTGACATTTCTGAGGTCAGTGATTTTGTAAATAATATTTACCTGATGTCATGTCAGAACAAAACTATTTTTGTGCTATAAATAATTCATGATTCTCCAATTAAAATTTGGCGAATTTCTATAGAAAACATAGGTATTACAAAAATTTTATTGCAATCACATGATGGCCTTTCATCGAAAACTTAAAAAAAAAACTTTTAAAAATATGCATTTTAAATGGATACAACATTAAAAATTACTCAATAGATGTATTTTTGTCGTATTCGCTTCAAATCATACAAAAAATAAAAGCTTATTAAAATATGAAAATCTACAACCTATACATATATTTTAATTTATTTCTACGAAAGTAGATTGACAGTTTTTCGTACATCAGCGTGATTAATTAAAATACAAAATTTGAACATGCTATTTACCAAGCCGAGCCGAACAATTTACAAGTATGTCCGCTTATTCCCTTGGGTTACAAACTGATTCAACAGTAATGAAGCAATATGATTTCTCGTGATAGTTTTCTGCTAACTCTAAAATTGGCCATTTCTCACCCCGTTTACTTATGATATTAACAATTATACAGAAACATATTCTATTACGGCAGACCTGACGTGTAATTTCACAGTCTACCACCAGGCGAAACACTAACCCGCGCTGTCATAATATTTTGTTTACATTAATTTAAAATTTTGAAAAGTTCGTGTAACATCCGATGTTATAATTTAAAAAAATTGTATTCCGTATTGTTAGCGGTTCTGTGTTGTGAATTATATTTCCATACTTATTGAATTCTCTCTGTTATTTAGGTGAGCTATTTTTTAATTTTCTTATTAATTCGTCCATTATCGTTTTTCTACATCACTGTCAACTGTCAAAAAGTTTTGAAAAATATCCACTCTCAGCTTGAAATCGTTGCATTGATTAGTTTACATGTCGAGCGGAATTCGCGATATTAAATAAGATGTTGCGACACTTGCTTTTAAATATCCTATAATAAACATCCGGTCGTCTCAATGTATTTGCAAACGGATGATAGATAACCTAACCAATCTAGGATAGCGAAACAGCTATGTAATATCATCTAGTCCTTCACACACAGAATATACAAATGAAGTTGGCTGGTTTGCAGGGCAGTAATAAAAACGTTTTGGGAAAATTAACAGTTTTTCTAATTGCAATGGGTAAAAGCAATTATTAACTGTCGCCCAACTATCCCTAAAGCTACAGTGCTGACCCTCAAGCGTCCAGTAAAAAATGCGAGTTATAAATTTAAATAATCCAAAATCTGTTAGATCAATTATTAAAATTGTCTATAAAAATCATTTTATTATACATTAAAGGTAAAATAAGTGCATGAATAGCATCAAAAATAGAGATGACTCCCCAAAGCAAATGTCTTCGACGGACTAAGTTATTGTATTCTGTCACTCAAAATAATCCCTCTCTTCCCCTCTGTGATGTAATGACATCATTCAAATGAACGATCAACGCTGCCATTACACACAAACCAATGTCATATAATACACAAACACATGTAGGGTCCTAGATTTAATACGACAAAAAATATATCTGCTGATATCAGGTAATATTTTTATTTTGTAATGATATCATTCAAATCTCAGCTGTCCTGATGAGGAATATATTCGAAATGTAATCAATATATTTAAAGAAATAAAATAAAAGAAACGTACTGGTCGTTGATTATCCACCGGGTAAGAGGTTTTAAGAGAAGAAATAATAAATTTTATAGATTTTTATATATTTATTTAATGAAGCCTTAAAATACATTTACTTATCAACACAACGATAATTTAAATAATAAAAAAATACCATACATTGATTGATGCATACATAAAACATTCAAATTATAATATTTATTAAAATCAGTATACTTTAAGTATAAATTTATAGCAGTCATTCTTATTCCAGCTTTACAGGCCTCATATACATATCTTCACTTTTTAGTCATTAATTTAAATATATATATTTTACACATTTTGTAAAATGTGTACCAATCAGTGATAGAATTGTTTGAGCACTTAATATTAATCTTGTAAAAACTTTTAATTATTAAATAATAAATTATAGTTCATCTTCACTTCAAATACATAATACAATATAATTTAGCTACGATAAATTAATTTAAAAAGTAATATATTTTTCTTTGTGAAAAAAGATAGAAATTGGTTGGTTAATTGATATAACACTTTTTATGAATAATTTTATATATTAGAGAGTACAATTAATAATACATTTGCTTGTAATTGAAAATTTAAGTGCCAAACTAAATTATGGACCTTCACAACCCAAATATTAAGAGCCAAATTGATGACATTTTAAGATTTTTTTAGTACTGTCTGCAAACATCATCACTTAATTCTCTGGATGTCCAGATTGCATATCTAAGTACCCATTAAGAATATGTTGCTTTTTTATGCAACCACTAGACTCGAATTCGTTTTCAAACTACTCACAAGTGCATTTATCCACTTAGTTTCTGGTCATCTCATGGAGCCATTAAATCAAATAAACAAAATCATTATCTTTATGACGTTAATATACATTGTATCATTTTATCATTGTGCATTAACAAATATGTTTCAACTTGTTTTAAAAGGTACAAAGGTACTAGTTAATTTTTAATGAAGCCACTTAATTTTTTTTCGCATTTTTTTGTTGATTTATTTGAAATGAAGTATTCTTGTGTGATTTGATTCAGGTTTTTATTAACAGTATTACAAACATTAAAAAAAACATAATTTTACAACTTAGGTACGATAATTAATATATACAAGTATGTAATCATTGCTGGGGATTGCTCGTCCTCGATAGAAAGACATAAATGAATTATATAGTGATACTTCCAAATTTAGCATACAATATGTATGGATAATTTATCTTATGAGTTCATTCTCTTACTCTTTCAAGGAGAAAGCAAAATAAATACAATAATTAAAACTAGGTGTATTGAAAAATAATGTGTGAGGATTGTGTGTATTGTACATATGACGTTAAATAGCTATTATTATTATACATTAAGGTTATTTATTGTAATATTAAAATGTTTGTGATTTAATACTTAATTAGTATCTAAAATATACTTAAATTTCTCATTATCTATGGATTTTATAACTGTGGCTTTTCATTTTAAGCGTATTCAAAACAATAAAACTTTGGACAATGATGATTTTTCACATTTATCAATCTGTTTGATTAAGCTCTGCTTTGTCTTCGCATTACCAACGGAAGACTGCTGACAATATTTGCTTCATTTCGTTACATGCTTACTAAAGGTCCAGTATCAAATCAACCAAATATATTGTACTGTTTTCAATTCTTATTTAACGAATAATTAGTATTTAAGAATATTATATTTTAATAAACCCGATTGTATTTATAAAACTAAATTCTACTTTAATGATCATTGTTTTATAAATTTTTGTAACCTTAAAAGAAACATTTTAAGTAATTATCAATGTGTTGCCAGAATATAACATCCACAAATAATAAGAAATTGCTGTATATAACAAATGAAAAATTGTTTTCTATTCGAGTTCAGCCAGGACTGAATCAAGGTCCTCTTGAAGACTGACTGACATTTCTTTCTGGTTCGACACGTCGTCCTTCAGTCTGTCTACATTGGCGATTATGAGATAGTTGCCCTTCTTGAGTGCAGAGAGGGATGTTTCGTGTTTCTTTACTCGAGCTGTGAGGTTCTCTTTTTTCTTTTCAATAGGTGCATCCTGCAAGGAACATGTCAATACGTTTATATTTACTTTAAAGAAACACAAAGTAACTTGGACTGATCAAATCCCGAATCAATGCGTTAAACTCCCATTGGAGGAATGTCAATAAAGGTCTGCTGCGAACAAAAATATCTGACTAGCTGAACATTACAATTCGTTTCCATATATATTTAAACAGGGATTTTAAATTCTATTCAGTTCATTCAAAATATATGCAAGAGTATAGATTTCACTAGTTTTTAACCATATGTAACTTAGTCCCTTCTTACCTCTTCCTCGCTTTCACTTTCTGTCTCGCTCTCTGATTCTTCTTCAGACTCT
Organism: Rhyacophila evoluta; assembly: GCA_022683975.1. Taxonomy (NCBI): domain Eukaryota; kingdom Metazoa; phylum Arthropoda; class Insecta; order Trichoptera; family Rhyacophilidae; genus Rhyacophila; species Rhyacophila evoluta. Next base: position 5,526 of record JAGVSQ010010237.1, read on the forward strand.
GATTCCTCCTCAGACTCCTCCTCTTCTACTTCTTCCTCATCCTCTTCCTTCTTTTCTTCCTTCTCTTCGTCCTCATCCTCATCTGAGTTGTCCTCGTCTTCTGTCTCTTTCATGAGTTTCGCCATCTTATCTACCTCCTTCTTGAGTGCCTTATACTTTTTGCGCTCAATCCTGAGGATATATAAATGAATATTATCATTTGCAAATAGAAAACCATTCTCGGATACTTCATTTTTGCCATTTAATGTAATTTTTTACAAAATAAATATTACCTTTGTCAAGTCATTGTTTTACAAAAAATATCCATTTTAATATAATAACATACAGAACAAATGGATGATTATTATGAATGTAGATATCAACCCATAAGAACCATCTTTCCTCTTTATTTTTAGTTTACGGTTGATGACTACGTATTCAGCGTTTTAGTCTCATTTTGATGAATAAAAATTTAATAATATTACAATGGCTTTAAATAAAATAAAATTGCGCCAGGCAATCTAAAAAAAGTATGATAGTTTATGTATATCAGTTGATCAGAAAGAGAAAAGAAGTAATATACATTTAACTAGTTTTTCATTGTCATGAAGTGATTGTTTTCTTTGTTGGAGGAACAAAGTACCATGGAACTTAATACACTTGATAGGAAGCATAATGCTTTTCTGTCTCATGACTTATGAAAGAATTGTTGGATATGGGTCACTCTGTAGCAGTATTACACATGATATTAAAATAGATGAATTGTAATTAAGGATATATTTGGCGAATTCGTTAATTCATAGCATAATCGTAGATTGTTTCTTCTTCTAAATCAATAAATCATATTATTTTTTACCAGACCATATTACTGCCATCTGCTGTCATTAAACTATTTTAATTACTGCCAAATAGGTGGTTGAATTACTTACTATGATTTAACAAAATTAAATATATTGATTAATAAAAGCTTTAATCTTTCCATCATAGACTCTAATCTATCACAAAAATATACAATAATTTGTTATTTTATAGACTGCCTTGATTGTCATTTGCTTCCTATTATAATATGTTTATATTGAGCTGATACCATCAATAACTATGGAAATTCTGATGTTACACGTAGGTGTGTTAATTATATTTTCTTTAAATAAAATGGTTAACTTATTGAAAGACATAAAATTGGCTTACTTGAGTGCGATTTGTTGATTTTTAAGTTGCACTTTGTAGGCAACTCTTTCTTTCATTGCCATATCTTTCTTGACTTTGATATGCTTGATTTTGTTTCCAAGTATCTTCAATTCCCTCAGTGCACGCCTCTTAAGTTTTGTTTCTTCATCCTCCTATCCCAAAAAAGACTATTAATTGTGTTCAGAATATATCTATTGATAATTCACTTACGCTGCTAATTTTTCTTGATAACCATAATGCAGAAAATTTAATAATTATATAACAATCTTTCAATTAATAAATTAAAAATTTACACTTTTTTGTCCGTCTGATTAATGAATAATCGTGCTTTTATTAAAATTAAATAGGTTATATGCTTATTTTAAATAAAACAAGTTCAAAATATTTTCTTTTCAATTTTGGTATAGTGGAATTAGAAATAAAATACCAACTCATTTAGTCAAGTAGGCCAGAAAAAGATAATTATCGAAAATCTAGGAATAATTGCCTGATTGTCTTCGTTTTTGTTGCTGCAAATTGGTAAACGTGTACCTTTTAGTATTAATGTTTGAATATGCAGGGCTAGATGCCTAGTAGGTTGAGTTGTTGTCTGGCAATAAATCTTTGTGAAAAACAATCTGACATGTCTTTACGTTGTGGACATACAAACACTCCACAATTAGAGCGAATATGGTTAGCTGTTTTATATATATATTCTTCTCCTTACCCCTTCTTCACCGCTCGATTCAGATGGCTCATCCTCTGTATCTGATTTTTGCATGGAGTTCTGTTTCTGTGCATGGCTTGGTCTTCTTGAATTTGATAATGAATTGATTGGTATACCCTGAAGAAATAAAATATAAATATTATTTTAATCAAATTAAGGTTCGAATCCCAATTGTTGTATTGGACATGAATTTAGATGTAGGATATGAGATCAAAAGTTTGAGCAAATGGCGGAACAGTCAAATGCATACTAGCATCACACTATACATGTCCATGCGCAGAGTGGACCTAGTATAACAATTGTTATAATAATTAATCTGCAATATTGAAAAAATGAAGTTATGGTTTGAATACAGGTTGGCATCTCATGATGGTATGATTTGAAACTCAAAACTCATGCCAAATACAATTCATGCTTGTCGTAGGTGTCTTACTGTAATACTTGTTGCCTGATAAAAAAAATGGCTCAATTTGTGCATCTCTATATAGTATACTTTTAATCAAATCTAAATTTTCATGTATTGAGACGTATTTCAACAAAAATAAAGATCCACACGATCTACCTCGCAGTAAAAATGTTAATTCAACTCCCATTTGAATTTTACTACGCATGTATTAATTCAAGATGATAGAATTATACGAAAAATAATACCCAAACTTTTGTCTTTCTATAAATTTAATTCCTAATAATCTGTGATATGAATAAAATCCAAACGTATGACAACTGCCTCAGAACTGACATATTTGACACTAACTGCTGCATACCCATTTAACTCTTATATAAAGTTGTAAAAATGGTTCCAAATTTGCATACTTGGAAAGGAAAGCATACCTTATTTCTTGGTTCAAACTGTGTTGAAAATTGTAACATATCATTGGAGATTATGGATGATGATGCTTAATAGAATATTAATTATATTAGAATGAGTCGAGATGTTAATGTAATTACTTTGTTAGCAGTAAAAGGAATGATGAATATCTGCGTGGCTGGTCGTATGACAGTGATGATGAATAAACTCAGATGCATGGTCCAGATGCCATCGCAGAGTAAGATGCTCTGACCTGGTTTTCCATTTGCTTTTCAAAATCACGGTGTCTGAGGAGGAAGTAAGACTGTGGTTCGTCATCCTCTTCTGGATTGTCATTGAATATACCCTGGAATTTGGCGTTATTTTCAAACAAGCATTGTTAAATCTGTCAGCGGTAAGCGTTAAAATTGGTTACAAATAAAATTGTCCATAGTCATTTATCTCACCATAACACATTTACTGGAATTCTTGGTGCATATGTTGTGGAAATGTGGCATATAGGATGTATACACCAAATGTTTTAATTAATATGAAAGATTTATTATTCTCTTGTTGTTTTGACATCTAACCAATTGGACAATTTTAATAAAGTCAAGCGTATTAACTGAAGTCAACTCTTTCTATTGGTTCAAAAGTGACACATTTTTTGTAGCTAATGTAATCTTTTTGATTCCAGTTAATTAATTAACCTAAGTTAATATTTAGTGTAAACAGTTGCTTCTTTCAGTTATTATTTTTATCCACAACCTTCTTCGAGAAGAAGAATGATGAAGTAGAGTTTGAGGTTAATGTGGACCAATTTAATGCCATATCAAATATAATGACATTATTTTTCAAACACAATTTCCTTAAACAGTTAAAATTGAAATTTATACTTAGGTTATTTTCTATAGATCAAAAGCTTAATTAATTATTAGAAAGCGGTTAATATCAACCATTTCATTAAAAATTTACTCTTGTGTTACATTAAGCAAAGACTCTCTCTACTCAGTTTCATAGTGTTTGTTACCTTAAGGGCCATTTCGAATTTCTTTTCAAGCTCTGCATTTCTCCTCTTGGTCTCTTCCAGTTCTGATTGAAGTTCGTCCAGTTCTTCCGCTGTCCTGTGGTACTTCTTCTGAAGATCATCAGCTACCTTTTTGGCCTCATTTACTTCTCGTTTTAAACTGGTTACCAATGTCTCATCATAGGCATCTACGACAGATATTACAGTCTTAGCTTGTTCTTGCTTTGAGTGAGCTTCTTCACTCTTCAACTCTGCTTGGAGGTTAGTTATCTTAGCTTGCAGGCGTCTGTTTTCACGCTGTTGTGCTTCCTTATTTCTGTAAATATATTTTTTATTATGAGTCTGCAAAAGATACTGGTTGTAGAATATACCAATACATCTATCATTCGACTAATTATTATATTAAGTTTAAATAAAATGAAATTCATTCGGAGTACTAAACCTATATAAATTGGTAGAATTAAATTGAGTCTCCGAAATTAATTAGCTAGGGATAGGCAAAATCTATATCAGACATAATATAAAAGGAAACACATTCATCTATAAATTATCCTATCAATATATTTCTGACTCATATTGCCAGAAAATAATTCGAAACTTCTTCAATGCCTGCTCGCCAATTGCGTTCTCAGCAAAATCAAAACTTAACACCTCTGACTGACCTCATGAGTTGACTATTATAAAATCGTTCGCCACATAGTTGACTACCAAAAAAATTCCTACGTTAATGTTTTATTTAAGTAGCTCAGAAACTTTTTTGTACCTTAATTCCAAAGCTAGAAGTTGTTTGGTAGATTGCAAATCATCTCTGACTTTGTCAATGTCGTCCATTTCATCTTGATCATCCTCCTCTGCTGTATTCTGAAAAAAGATCATCAATATATTGCAAAAGGTAAATAAGATTCTCAAGTAGTAAGGGAAACTGTAACCCAAACACTGAATTCAGACAGAATGTGTCAGAGATGGAAGATAAGACCACAAGGTGTATAAACGAAATTCTAAAAAAAAAGTGAAAAAGATGCCTTAACTTAAGTATGAAGATGAAATTTGAAGAATTCTACAAAGTGGAGAGATCTTATAGTTGACGAAAAACATATAAAACAAGAATACTAATATTCAGAGGGAGTCGTATCAATGTGTGATTCACACTAGTTCAAACTTGTAGTTAAAAAATAATTTTCACAAACCTCTGTAACAGCTCCACCCTCAACACCGGCTGCCAAATTCGCGTGCGACTGTGACTTTTGTATCTGTTCCTCAATGGTCATCTGTCTCCTGAACTTCCTCAAGCCGTCAAGGTTAGGTTTACTCCTGTCGTTTGTCTTCACGGACTTTAGCTTAACTCCTATGTTGATCTCCTTCAATAGTGCATTCGCAGAGTTGTTTCCTTTTTCTGACTCGTACACGTATGAGTCCTTTGCCTTTACCATCTGCGCTTTAGTGACAATAGGGTTTGATCTGGAATAGATTTTTTCTAATGAAAAGATTGTGAAAAATTTCTTATTTATCTGGGATCGATTCCGGTGGATGTAATAAAAAAGTTTCATTTAAAACCCACTTGAATCTGCGACACGAGTGTCTGTGATATTTTTTCTCCCCGTTGTCACCCTTTGATTAAGGGTTCAGTGAATGGTAATCTTAAAACAGTATATCAAGATACCCCCACCGCTTGGGTCGATTGCTTCTTCTAGAAGAAATGCAGTGCGAAAAAGAAAATATTAGCTTTGGGTGTGGTGAAGCAGAAGATTGTTTCAGTTTTTCGGCCACATTGATCTTCAGTGTGATAGGGAAAGGACGACATGACACGCAAAACACAAGCACAAATAAAACCTGGGAGAGTCTCACAGCTGTGGGTCGGTGGTCGGCGGCTGGCTGGGGACACGTTGGATTCTGCGACGCGGTGATGCAGTACAAATCGGTTTACTCCTGATCGAGGTGACGAGTGTTGACGCAAAGAAGAAGAGAAGATGGAATGTAAATTTTGACAAGTCCACATTTTTATATTTTATATATGTAAATTTATTCGCGAGCATCATATATATATATATACAAAAAATGTGTCTGTCTATATGAATTTTACTGACTTTGGGCATGCTGATGAGATGAGTGTTTCTTAAAGATATATGTGATTTTTTGTTCGCTTCGGTGTTTACGATCATCACATGTAGTGACAGAATTTTACGAAGAGCAAGTGTTGGCCATTCACTGAAACCCTCTTAAGGAGACGGGGAAACAACATCACAGATATTCGTGCCGTGCATTAAAATAATATGACATAACCATGTAAGGACTGTAGCTCGCCATTTTTAACCTGTTGAGTTGATATTTATGATATGGTTGTGTACATAGATATCGCCTGCACGTTTTCATATCCATAACGAAACTTGCCTCTCTCAATCGACATACGGAGATATTCCCAGATAGTGTGATTAGCATCCAGCAATTTGCTACATGACCAAATATGAAATTCTATTAATAACAGACATTGTATGTGCTTATACGTACCACTGTAAGGGATATTAGTATGTCGAATTACCTGTCATTGCATACAACATGCTTGAGCTTTCTTCCTGATTCCACCTCTTTCATCATGTCGGTCCAGTCAGGACGGCGACGAGGTCTCGACTTGAGTGATTCAATTTTCCTAAGTTTTTCCTGTGACGTTGGTTCTTTTTTGAATTCTGGAGGAGGCGGTATCTTCGGGGGTAGAGGTGGCGGAGGTGGTGGGGGCACCGGCTTCAGCAAGCCTGAAAACAAAGCAATTATTTACATATTTCTTTGGAATCCAATTCCAAGGAAAGTGTTCCTCGTCGATTTTAATATTAGCTTCATAATTGACGATTCATTCCATATTGAAAATCCTCTTGTAGTACATGAAATAGCAAACTATGTATTTATCCATGAAATCCAATGGGCAAAGCTGTGGTCCTCATCTTACAGCTGTATTCTTTGTTTTATATGAGAGCAGATGTGGTCTAGTATGTATGGGACTTGCCATACCAAATCGACATACTGTTACGCGACAATTACAGTGGTATCCTCGTACCCACTCCATTGTTGACGACCCGTTCTTCAAAGTCATACAGAAATGATAACCATGCGCATTTCCTTCTAGCCTATTTTGTTGTTTACAGCTTTAAAGCAGTATTTTAGGATAAAGTCTATTAATCATTATGCTTACGGACGGTGCAACTAACCTATTGGCTGCCGAGCCTTTTCGATTTGATATTTATACATGAGGCGGACTCACAGAAATGACAATACCAGAATACGTAAACATGGTTAGTTGTCTGTACCAGCGTTTCTTAACGTGGGTACGTAAGCCCCTCTGAGACACAAAGACTTCAAGAGATGCACAAACCAAAAATATTTTTCGGGAAGGCATATCAAATTTTAGCGGAGGCACAGGCAGAAGAAGTGAATATTCATTACGCCAAAAAAGAAATGAAAGTCCTTTATAATCAAAAATTGGAACGGAGAAGACACAGATTTTGGCTACGGCCCCAAAAAGGTTGAGAACCTCTGGAATATAATGCCCTATAACCCAATACGTATCTGATACTTCTACGATTCTTGCTAATGTAGTAAAAGTCGATATCCAACTAAAGGGCTATGATTGGCGTGATAATAATTACAATTGAAAGTACAAACACTTTCACCTAAAACACCAGCGAGAAATATTTTTGTTTAAAGAAGACATTGCGTTGTTTTAAAATATGGTACATTTATTATTCCTTGTGTGTGAAAATAAAATTAAACGAGAAATTTTAAAATACAAAATGCAGTGATTAATTTAATTAGAATATCGTATAACATTTCACAACATTTAATGTTGTTTATTTTTAA
>JAGVSQ010010238.1:2627-13058 GCA_022683975.1 Rhyacophila evoluta
ATTTTTAATACTTACTGTAATATACCACGTCTGTCTTAATTTGTTATGAACTCAATTTACTCTTATTTAAATATTTACCCGTGTCCATGAAATGTGTACATTATCGATGGAATTTTAAATGAAAAATCTAGATAGAAATGTGGTCTGGGACCATGATGGCCGGATGAAAATTACATTCAATTTTCGAGTACTTTCTGTACCCGAGTCCACTTCTTGGCATGTTTGTCCTCTATTTAATTTATCTCTTTTTTAATAGCTTAAGCACTGCAAAACCATTTGAAATATTACTCATTAAAATTAAAAGATCCATGTGATTTGTTTGCGGTTGATACGGTAGACCCATAAAATTTATCAAGTCTGTTCATGTTGTAATGTTGTTTTAGGTGGAAACTAAGAATTCAATTGAGTGGTTAACGGCCGTTATCGAGAAACTTATTTTTTTACACAAGTTCTCCGTATAAGAGCTGATCTTTTGACTATTTAATTATAGTGTGCTATAATATAATTATAATTAGATTTGTTGACGGCAAATGATATCATTATCCCTGTTAATTAAAAATAACTTTCACAGAGTCATATTTTAAAAAGCATGCGGCAGGTGATGTGCAGAATGTTGTTATATTAACAGGCAACATAATATAGAAACTTATTTCAATATGAGCGAGTGATATCGATAAAGACTTTTAAACTAAGTTTGTTCGAGAGTAGATTGATTTAGTCGAAAAGCTTTTTCAGTATTCATAAACCATATACTAAATATTCGCGTTAAAAATAATTATATAAGCTTATTCATCGATATATTTAATGACTAATCATTATTTGAGTCCTTATTTTTAATATTAAATTTATTAATAAAATTCGCTAACCCTAACAATTTGGCTATCCGCGGCTAGGAGCGCTATGCTATCTGCAAAAGAAAACGTGCGGGAACTTCCGGCAGTCATTTTGTTCTTGCTCTGGTTGCCTTTTCTTCAAATTCGTTTGTCCTCTTTTACACGCATTTGTATTTTCTTATTCTTGCAGGAACCATTACTCTGATAAAATTTAGGCCTTTATAAACCAGAGAATGATAAAAATAAGCCCATAAAATAATACCTCTTTTATATTATTAGGATATTTATTATTTTATTAATAAGAAAAATTTCGGCAAATCCTCAATGTAATATGTTTTCTTATGATCACCGATCATTAATTGTAAGCCTACTATTATTGATAATGAATCAAAGCCTACCGAAGATTTTACGAATACTTATATACTATGCCAATTGAACTTATTTATTTTTCGTAGTTATATTACATTCAAAGATGAGTATATTTTAAAACCCCTTATCTCAGGCTTAATTTTATGAAAAAAATTCTTCCACAGCTACGTATGAACTTTCTTCTTATTTAAATGTATATATTTTAAAATATGATTGAAAGATATTTATATGTTACATCATCTGCTGCATTTTTACAGTAAATTATCAAAGGTTGTCAAAGTGGTAGATAAGTGCTACTCAAGTTTTGTTGTATACAATGTACATTTAATTAAGCAATTCGTTGTATAATATTGTATTATATTACAATAATCTAGAATTTTAAATAACGCATATTAAAAATAATGTTTTAATTGTCAGATAAAATACAAGACCAAGAATATTCCTTTCTGAATATTTTTTTGAAGAACGATTGGTGGAAATACAATGAATGATAAATCGATAAAATATTTTAAAATGAATAGATTAATTTTGGATAATGTACACAATTCGGATTTGCAATCGTATGCACATGTATATATCAATAATAAAAAAATTTACGGATAGCTAAAAATTGTATGTGTGCGTATCTTATAATAGTTTACCAAAATTTTCATATATAGCGATAGTTTATAGTAAAGAAGAACTCTCTCAAAAAAAGTGCAGAATCGAAATAAGTATTTCTAATAAGTAACACAAAAATGCATTATTCTATTATTTTAAGTAAGAAACATTATAAAAAAAAGTAGTAAGTAGAAAAATTCTTCTGTTTTCTTGCTCTGTGTATAAAAGAAAACTGAAAATGTTATGTTATATATCATTTGAAAATATATTGTCCTACTTCTCACCCCCAGTTCTTTTTCGTGACATTTGTTTTCCTTTTCTCTTATCGAGCTGTAAGGATCTAAGCTCCCTGTTTCCTTTTCGTAACACCCTGTATTTATTTTGTTTCTATCTTACCAAAACATAAAGGATTTTTCACTTTTTCGTTTACGTCCGCCATATTTATAGATTCTAATATTTAATGATAACTAAATTTGCTGACAAAAATATATTTTTAACACAGCTTGACACATCAGATCCAATTTAATTCACATTGTTATAAATAATGACACAATGATATGTCGTTATTACCGTGGCAATTAATTAGGTGTTATATAAAAATTTATTGAATATAATATATTGAAACTATTTTAAACAAATAGTTAATAGTTAAAATACTTTAATAGGGAGATACTAGATATACCTACTGTCCGATAGTGAGGATATGTCTCGAAGTAATTTCTGGGGCAATAGTGTAGCTACTGAAGAGTGATTGGAGCAGTTGTTTCAGGCACACGAATCACGGGAGGTAGTAACATATAATTGGTGGGCGCATGTAAAAGTTTAAGTTCGCGGGAGAGCTAAAAAAAGAGAAACCAACACTTCTGGAACGAAGTAAAATTTTTTAGTCAGTAATAAAAAACGAAAAAATATAGAGGGCACGACAATTTTACTGTTCACTCGACCGGTATACAGAGGAACAAAACCATAATTTATGCTGTATTTTATTTAATAGTTTTTAATCCTATTTGACATGATTTCAGGTAAAAACAAACAACGGTCTTATTGTAAATACAAACAAAAATTGGACACCGATCAGTAAATTGAATGTTGATAAAAAGAATATCTCGTATTTGAGAAAGCAATATTTATTGTAAAACATTAATGCGAAATCTACTGTTGTATATTTGCGAGAAAAGTTGATGACTGTGGCTACAGTGTTGTTTCGGACAGATAAGCGTTGCGTTGACATACAATTGCCTTCTTAGTTTAGTTTTTTTATTAAGTTCATGGAAAAAAAGTCTTTTCAATTGAATTGATAATATAAAATGCGGATAATAATTTAATAGAATTGTAATTGAGGTATGGATATTCTTCTTCTATTATTCCTTACCCGTTTAAGAGCAAAATACATTTTAAACAGTATACTCAAAGTGATGCACTTATTTTTAATGCCGCTATTTTTTTTTAATTTTTGGAGTGGCGGTTGGGAAACCCTGCTCTAGAACGTTGAATATGTAGCTACGATACTGACATGGGGTAAATATTATTTCAAATGAAAAATTATAAGGAGGCTGATTTCTAATTTCATTATATATTATATTTTTGTAGGCGGCTCAGTTTTTCGGCTTGTAATTTTTAATGAATTTTGGGTAATCTTAATTATTTAATCCAGATTTTGTATATGTATTTTTAAATTTTTATATAATATAGAACTCTGTCTGTAAGTATATTTCAAATGCAAATCCAAAAATATGTATTAAGTCGTCCGGTTAGTCAAATACGTATCTGGAAAATGAGCAAAAAATGTCTGCACTTATTTTCGTTATAAAAATTATTTATTATATTTGGAAAATGCTATGCTATACACGTGGACATCTGTGGTGGAAAACTTTCAACTTTTAGTGAGTGGATTGCGTCTCCGATAAATATATTTTTTCCGTTGAATTCCAAAATGTGTATTTATGTCAGAGGACTAATAGCTTTTGATAATCTTCAATAGAGGCCACAATCATTATTATTTTTAAAATTTAATATCATATTTAATCAAAATCATTGAAAGGTGTGGCATTCATTATATGTTTATTTACCATCAACACGTATTTTTGTTTTGTTTTCATGACGTATATGGGTGTGCTTAATATACTAATAATGTCTTCCGATTAAGTCAGACTATGGGAAAAAAATTAACCTTCTCTACTATTTCAGTAAAGTTTGTTTCATATTATTAAAAAATCGTCTTCTGTATTTTCACAACGACTTATATCCTAATTTAATAAAATATATACGTAAAAAGCCCTCACTTTTAAATTAATTCATGAATTGCTTGGATTGTACATACATGTTAAATGAATTATTATAGAATTTTTTGAATGTTTTTTCAATATGTTCATATACGATTTTAACATGGTTTTGGTAAAAAAATACTTAGTTTTGGTAAAAAATCACACATGTATTAAAGTTTTTAGGTCTAAATACAAAAGTTTTTAAAATAAAAAATAAATAGAAATGTTATATGTATATTATAACCATAACAGTTTATTAGTTACTAATGTAAGTGAATACAAATATATGAATGAATTCGTTATGAAACGAAGGCAATAATAATCACTAATGTGTTTACTATTATAATTTATGAAACTCCTACAAGCTATAAGTATACTTCTGTGTTTTGTAGCACTACCACCATAATGATATACTGCGCCGTGAATTGGAAGCTTCCTTGTGCAAAAAGTTTTTTGTACCACCTACTTAAATATTTTCAATAAATTTCTAACCCTGCTCAAAGTTTTTTTTATATTCATAACTTAAATTTTTATAGCACAATAACTTTCTTTATGCGAGTAGAAAATACTGGTGAATTCATTTCCATTCCGTTAAAAAATCTTATCCATCTTATTCTTATTATATTCGTCCATCTTACTTAGGCGCCCTTGTGCTGTGCACAATACGCACGGTGCGGCCCTGACTATCACTAATTATATGTAGGAAGGTACTAACTAGCCCAAAACCAATCCATATTCACTCAATTTGATAATCAATAGTAAAAAATGCCATAACTTTATAGTGTAATTTAATGTATTAAAAGTTATCTTTTTAACAACGTTTCAACTTCTGGGGGAAAATTTAATGTTCATCAATGGTGAGTATCTACAATTTTCAATACCATTGTACTTCATTATAATAATTGAAATTCGATTGCGGGTTAAACGGTACACATATCTTCAATTAAAATAACCACCGAAACATAACTTTAGATTCATGTAGCTATTCAGCATTTGAGGATGCCTTGTCCTGCAGCTGCTTTGTTAAAAAATCCATTTAACTATTTTTATGGGAAGCAATTTACCCGTTCCTAAACGCAATCTATTTTATCCGAGTCAGACGCAACAATAAACGCTTCGATTGTGACAGCAAAAAACTCTGTAAAAGTTACAAAAAGACCGTAAAAGTTACAAAAAACCACAATAATGAATCTCCTGCATCGCGTGTATTGGATGCGCATCATTAATCTTGGGAAGTGACGTTCAGGAGTGCACCAACTGCACCGGAGAGAGTTTAAGACACACCTGCCGACTCCCCCCACACTGGAACAAAGACTTGAATTTATAGAAAGAAGGGGAACACTCTCCCGATAATAAAAAAGATACATAGATGAATTTCTTAAGGGAAAAGGTAAATATATACCCATGTTATGTAATTTTTATATCTCTTCTTTTATAGAATTAAATATCTTATATTACAAATAAACTTTTAGAGCTATTTCCACATTATAAACAATAACAAGACGTCTTACACTATATGAACATAGAAATATAAAAAATAAAATACCATTCACTTGGGCTTAAACTATATATTGTGAAACCCAACTGAATTAAGAACGAAGATATGTTTTATAATATTCACAGTTAAAAAGTCAATACATTTTCACATATGGTTGAATATATTTCTTACGTTTTAATGTAAGTATAAATTTAGTTCTAAAAATTAAGAAAAAATAATTTTACTGATTCAATTGGTCTACTATACCAATTTAAGAATGGTCGAGTTCAAATAAGAGTTGTATATTAATTTGGTATATTGCCAAAGGATCTAGCTTTATGACGTTATGCTCTATTTCGAATAAACGTATGACTAGCTTGATTGTATAGTTTATAATCTACTTATCGGAAGGATGAATCGAGATTTATAAGCTAGGTACCTATAGTTTACGTGGACTTGTAGATAAAGCATGGTACGAGAATGTTAATTGGTTGTCTAAAAGTGTTCCGTACATCTTATGATTAGATTTACCTACTTGCAAAGATATTATTTTTACTGTTGAAATCTAAGATAGTCTACGCAAGCTTCCAGTATCAACCCACCACTGGGCCAGTGTTTAAAAGCTCGCAACGAATGTGAAACGAGCTTCAGGCCAGAAAAGAGTGCTCGGTTAGGATAGGAAACCCGCGGGTGTGCGTGCGGATAAGCCAATCGGGTGTTTTCAAACAATAGGACGGTGCAAGCAAGACAATGGGGCACTCCCAGATATGGGCGGAGCCTCCTTTGTTGCGAACAATGGGGGCCATGCGCACTGAATGTGTGGAGGAGATCGGCCGGACGATTTCGATACGTGCGTTCTTATTTACCTACTTAAAGTTATGTAGGACGGATAATAAAATTAAGAAGAAATGCAATGGAAACCACGTAATAACATAATTATAAAGCCACTCGATGTCAAAAAATATCGATTAGATCGATTGGCCACAATTTCGGAATTTCTAAGAGCTTTAAGCAGTAAAATTATAAAAAAGCCTTGAGTTGGTGCAACTGCATTTGTCAACACTGTTGAGTTATTATTTTACTGAATTAAATTTTAATTGAATATTCGACGTGCTTACTCTTGAGGAGGATGGTAAAATGTTGGCTTTCTAAGTCTCGGAATTATTTGGTAAACAATTTAAAAAAAGTTCTAGATTTATATCTGTAAGTCTGCTCTTTTTGTGGCATCTAAATATGCATATCGTGCTTTCAAAAAAAGTTTTAGTGCGATGACGTATTTTCAAGAAAACAGACCCTTAAAACACCAATCAGAATTTATGGGTGCATAATTCGTAATTTTATGTTGCACACAGCAGGAGGAGAATAAAGGACTGCAGAATTATTTTGAAAATATTAAATTAAATAACATTGATAGATATTTCATGCTACATATAATTTGGGACGTGTTACGTCTAACATGGCTGTACCACGGTGTATTACGTATTGTGAGTATGAATTGTGGATTTTTTTTTCATATAGAAAAGTACATTAATTAGATGATACATTATAAGTAAAAATGAAAATTTTACAACTTGATGTGATCGATTCATTTCAGAAGTTTTTACACATGAATGCCAAATATAATATAATTGGTATACTATAAATTGACGTAAAAATAAATTGATGGATAGTGTTTGGATACATTTATGCAATAAAGTGACGTTAGAATTTACTATACATATGAAATCCTATAAGCTTCACTGTAATCATTGGCATAGGTTTTAGAATTGTTGTTCTGTTTTTTTCTAAATAATTTAGATATTTTTTTTATAAAATGCGAATGCGATTGAAATATCTGACATAACAAGTAGCTCGTTAGGAGATTGCTAAGTATATTAGTATGGAATTGTAGATCTCGATGAAAACATATTTTTGATTCTGTAAGAGCATAAGGCAGCAAGATGGATAGTAAACTGCGCGTCATAGGTTTAAAAGTACAATCGTAGTCTGTTATAAAGTAAACACGTCCACTAAAGCTCACAACAATAAGTGTCTTCTTGATATATGTTTAAAAAGTGAGAACAATAGAGCTGAACGTGTATCTTCGCGGAGGTCAAGATACTTTAGGAATTTGGACAGTGGCTTTGTTGAACCACCGACGCTATTTGAAATGACTGTATTACATCAAAGGATCACTAGGAAGACGACTTAATTGAGTTGCGTAATAAAATGAAACATAATACTATAAGATCCACTCCGATTAACAATTTCACGATAGGAATTTCTATTTTGAACAAAACTACTAATAACTTAGAAATTAGAAAAATTCTGTTTTAAATTCATTAATTATGTTATTATTAGACTAATAGATGTCATATGTGATGAATCAGTATTTCCATATAATATAATGATAAGAATGTGGTGATATTCTTATTTCTTCGGATTAATACGAGTGCTAACCGTGGTGTAGAAATTAAAGGGACCGCTACGATTTTATTTGGTCCAGGGCTCTGAATACTTAATTACGCTACTGAGTATTAATATATAAAAATTAGCCCAAATATTTTTACAAGACGATAATCAATAGATTAAAGATCGATATCATTGCACAAGTTACTTTGACAGATATCAAAGCATTGGTTATATAGTTTTACAGCTTACAAATTTGTTATATAAATTGGATGAAATGCGGTAAAATGATTATTCGGACATGAGATTCAATTATTTTAAATATTGATGTTTCGCATCATGCCGTGTAATAAGTAAATCTTTAAATGATTGTAAAGACAAGGATCCGCCTTGTTGGGCATGGACCTCATCGATTGATCGTCGAACCAGACGACTATAAGCAGGTATGTATGTATTCTTATTTCAGTCAAGATACCTTCGCACAAAGAACATGAATAGTTTCTCAAACGATTGATTGTAACTATTGCACAATTTGCGACGTAACGAGCATTGATTATTGACATTGAACGTAAATTGAAAAAGAATTCATGGAGTTTTCGGTGGTGCGATCTTATGGCTGTACATCTCTGTCAGAGGTGGACAAACACTCCACAGCATCTTATTTTCATTATCTGTACCAAAAGTAAAAACCATTTCTGATACCTGTAATATTCTGAGGAAAAGTTTGATTTATAAAATCTCCTCGGTCGCGTACATGTTAGTGTGCGTGCATACCAATCCGGGGACGCTAGTTAGATTCCCACATCTACTGGATTAAAAAAAAAATGCTAGAATAGACGCCCATTGGATTGAACGATTGTCTGACGAAAATTCTCGCGAAAAAAAATCCGTCAAGACGTCTCCACATTGCGGATATCCATATACTCCATTTTTGGAGTGGCTATCTTCATACTGTGTAGATCCATATGTTGCACTTTAGGGCCGAATATAGTATACATTGATTGCATGCAATATTTGAGAAATAATTTTTCGTAATAATTTTTTAAATAATAAGATTTTTTCTTAAAAGTTTGAAGAAAGAAGATCTCTTGACACTTGGGAGAGCATTTGGATCTACAGTAATATACTGATATAGTGATTTAAAAAAAATCAATGGAGAATTGTTTATGAAAAGTACATTTAGCATGTAAGATAGGCGGGGAAGAAGGATGTCGAAAAGCTGGCGTACGAGCTTCAGAATCAGAGGTTGTGGGTTCAAATCACACAGCTGCACGATATTTAAAGATACATCACTTGATGTCGAATGGCTTGAGAAATTGTCTGACAACCAAGTCTCGTAAATATCTCTCAAAATAAGTCTTTAGATTACGGAGATCCATATACTTTCCGGAGTGGTAAAATTCAAATTATTGAACTCAGGAAGCGGATATGAAAAAGAATAGATAAGAAAGTGAAAGAATGATATTATAAACATTCATGTTATATTTTTGGAAATTATAAAACGCATTTATGAGAATACTAAATTCATGATTATTTTGTTCCACTTTTGTGATCAAGTATATTTTTGGTTGGAACGCTATAAGTATATGAACATTCATATATTTTAAATACACGTGTTTGAGAGCTAAAAAATTCTCATAGTGTGAGTAGTTGACTAACAATCAGTTTTTAAAAAAATAATATGTATATTTTTAACATCGTGGAGATATCCAGATGTTTAGTTTTGCAGTAAGATTGTAAACATTTTTACTTGCCGTTTAAGCACACACATAATACGAACTACTGCCAAGTGAACAGTCAATGTATTGGATCGGGACGTGTGCATACTACTAATGAGATGAGAAAAGATTCAAAGAGTTTTTTTTTTTTAAGGTTATATTTTAGGTAATGTGGCTATTTTTCTACAATAGATACAGTGTTAAAATCAATAAGCATTGACAAATTAACGGTAATGTTTTAAACAACTTACTGATATGAATGCTTTTTCGTATCTAACACAAGTTCACTGTCAAAACTTACCTTTTGTGTTTTTTTTTTGTAATGTAACATCCATCACTGATCGGATTTGATAAGCAATGCTGCTTTTTTAAAATCTCATTAACACTACTACTGTGAAACGAAATAGCAAAGAATACTTCTAACAAACGTGCACCCAACCGGCCATAGTATGGTATTTTTTGAATATTTTGTTGGCGATTATTAAAAAGCACTTGAAGTCCCGGATACAATGGTCTTTATTGTATGGAAAATCAATAAGCGATTGTTCCATTCAACGTTGAGTTGTGAATAAAATAATTGATAGGTGTTAAATGCTTAAGAAGAATACGACGTATCCGCATTGCGGATCAGTTGTGTTGATTGGATTCGACAGCGTTGGGATAAAAGGATGCCATCAGTAATATAAAAACATTTTTCATTTTTGAACTTTGACTATTTAGATTATTAATTTTGCTTACAATCAACTATCAGTAGTTGATGGAAATTGACATTAACAGTGATA
>JAGVSQ010010239.1:0-13057 GCA_022683975.1 Rhyacophila evoluta
AACTATCATTAGTGATAGTAATTCCCTAATATAATGGAATTAACAACCAAAAAAATAGTATGTCATTTAAGACGTATCAATTACATAGAGTATTTAACTCTAGTAAGTGTACATTTTGAGATATATGTGAAAAATCCGCGTAGATTCATAACTTGGGTATTGTAATTAAGAAAAAATGCATACTGTTTTTTACAATATAAAGATTTTCTTATTATGGAATATCCAAGATTTACGGCTATAAATATATTATTTGATAGTATTAAAAATCGTGGCGTTTGATTGCTAAGTTGGTGTTTGAACAAGTATTACAGGATTGAAACAACGGCTGCTTTCAATAATTAGCTGAGACATATTAACTGACTAACATTATACTTACAGGAGAATAAATGGAAGAAAGAAATAGGAAAACGACAATAATATAAATTCCTATTAGAATTATGATGATATAGTATGGGTGACTGTTCGAACGAAGCCGTATTCTGTTCATTCGACTTCAAATTGACTTTGTATGAAAACTATACCATCAAAGAGACGGCAATTGAAAGAAACACAATATAAAATGGTAGTAAAATCGTGTGGTTTAGTAATAATTGTCGTCCAATGACAAATAAGAATAATACGTTTGGTCATGTTCAGTAATGCTCGCCGTAGTGTACAGGTTTTTCTCGTAAGAAAATTCCAAGAACACGCATGACATGGTTTTATAAATGTAGCAACACAAATCAAATCTCTGAGCCCGACGCGGCTTGACAATACGACAGAAAACAAATATTATTAATAGTGACTCTTTGTCAACTTTCACGGAAGGTTGGGAAAGAAGCAATTTCATTAGATAGAGTTTTCATAGAACTAAGATACTGCTAAGAGAACATTCCGATCCAAAGAAAATACTGACACTACGCATGTCGATGACGATAAGAGGATTAATATAATGTATTTAATTTAACTTTGAATGACAGCTGTGTTTCTTACGATCTTCAGAACTGATTATGATCAAATGACTCCATTTGTCTGTGAAAGTACCGATAATAATATAATAAAATTTTATAAATAACATCATAAGGCGTTGTCAATACATAGACGAACGGGATTTATGAGTAAAGAGATACGTTATATAAGTCTGCATATTTTCGTTATTTATTATTATTACATGACATAAAAAATTAGGAAAAAGCTATACGGGTCGCGTGCGAGTCTGCACGCAAACGTATAAATAAATCTTAACTTCCCAAAATTAATTAAGCCGAAAACATAGATAAGTCGTCGGATAATTTTTAATTTTAATTTTATGTCAGCGTAATTGCTATTTTTATCGATGAATCTTTAAAAAAAGTTTTTGTTTTTTTATCAATATTTGGTATCTAGTGCACGGTCAACGTGGGCCGACTCTGTTAAGTTAACTATATTTCAAGGATTGAAATAATACTTATCTCCGATAGACCACAGTTGGGATATCAAAAGAAAGATAATTAGAATCTATGGAAAAAATGGTATGCACGAATCAAAAGCACTGCGGGGCACGTGTGGTAAATAGATATTTCTAAGTGGAGAGGTTTCCTGCTAGCAGTCAAGATTCACGTTGGTGTGTTGTGTCATTTATAAAAACGCATAAAATAAATACAAGTATCAAGAGAACATCGTTTTAATTTTAAGCTTTCATTAATAAACATTATTACACTAACAATATTGACATACAAAAGTAATTTATTACTTCAAAGCATCAATAGAAATACACGTGTAACTTTTGAGTGAGAAAAGTATAATTTCTTTTAACGCCATGGCGAATTTGGTTGAAGTATGTAGGTAAGGGGTTCTGATTAAACCCATAATATAATGAGGTATACAAAGTTAAAATAAACTTTTAAAAATCATGGCTACAAAGGTCTACCAGCAGGATAAATCTGGACAAAGAAGAAAGAAGATGGAAAATTAATTGTCTTCTTTCGCAATGCCATATTTACCAAATCATTGAAATGCCAAAGGTTCTGAGTTATCATAACGGATCCAACGGATTTAATTGTTAATTGCTGAAACATGTGGTTCTACTTTGATTACCAAACCACAAGAACTCTCACTGGAGTATGTAAACTCAATCTATAATTACACTTTTAGAACTATTTATTATTATTAATTACTATTTAGAAATAGAAACGTGAGTAAGAAATCACATGTAAAATTATATACATCAAAGTTTGGCAGAATTATAAAATTAATATGCCATCTTATAAATAGACTATAATTAATTGATAAATTGATACATTAAACCGGTTGGTTATATTCAAGATTTTTTATGGCCATGACGGTTTAAATATTTTTTTATGTTTATATTATCAATACTGATTTTAATATTTAGATGATTCAACATTTTCTAAAGATAATGGAGTTATAGAAAGTATTTCTTAAGAATATGACGGGTCATACGTATTATCAAAAGAACACGTCAAAAACTAAATGGGAACCGTAACTCAAAGCCACATGAAAAGATGAGATTAGTCAATGGAGAGATAATGAAATACGAAAGAGAATTTTTGGAACGCGATTAGAAAATATGCCCTTCAAAGATTATAATAAGTAAGACTCTGGGAAATTATGTTGGGGCGTAATCCAGCGCTATGGGATCGGATATTAATTTAGATTTATAAGAATTATTCTCGGCAACATTCGTAATACAACATTTATAATTTTAAATTGATTCAATATATCAACTATTTTCAATTCATGTACAAGTAATCGAGGTCTCTATTGTGTTTATATTATATTATTATACAATAATATTATCTGAATTATATTAAATACGAATATTACGAATATAATATAGATTTTTTGTGGAACAGATGTTAGTTATTAATGAATTATATACATATATTAAATGATTGTATTTTCAAAGTTTTTTCAACAGATATGATAAAAACAACTATTTGAGACCACAAATAATGTAAATAATGTAAATAATATACAAATAATCTTCAGTATAAAAGAACGAACGGTCTTAAATTGGACGTTTAAAACTATTTTTACGGATATTTTAAAACGTAGAAGAGTGTAATGAAACAATATTTTCGATCTCTTTAAAATCAATATACTTAGGGAGTTTGATCTAAAAGGTCACAAACACGATTATTCTTATAAAACAACGAAAATTTAAGATATCAAAATTGGTCCACGATGAAAATAAAACATTTATAGCGACTTTAACAAGACTTTGTGTAATTAATACTATTTCGAATCGGATGTTAATTTCAAAGAAATGTTTGGACAAATATACCTTTAGGCAATATTTTAATGAAGTCATTGTTTATCAGCTGTATCACAGATATAACATAATTTTTTACCATCGTTTGTTGTCGTTTCAAGATGGAAGGCAGTACTACGTCGTTTAGAGTAGTTACTACGTGCGGTATTTGTCCAGCCGAGATTTATTCTTCTACCGGTATTCCCATATCCTTATATTACAATTGTTGTACACCGGGTATATAATCATTTCATACATATGGTGGGCAGACTTATGAGTATTACAAAAATACGCTTTTCATGAGAGCATAAACCAAGTTTAAAACCTAAATTCTGAAGTATTTTTTTCAGAAAAAATGATTATACTCTTTTTAATGTTAAGTTTAGTAAAACACCTGCGACGCGTACTGTTTTTGTATTTGGAATGTTTTTTCGTGCTCATTGTAAAATTACCAAAAAATGAAGTTACACTCATAAGTCTACCAATCAAAAATAATATAGTTTTTTTTTAAATTATTTCTTTATTAAATAAAATTTTCGTTGGTAACCCAGAACAAGAGTTGAATCAAGGTGATGTAGTTAATATGATATATCATTATGATTAATACTGTATGTTGGCGTCGAAACCAAAACAACTCTAACAAATTAATCAATTACCTTCGCAAATGCCGAACACTTAACTACTATACACCAGGATTTAAGTTTTTTTTGGTTAACCAATTAATATCCAAACAATTCGGACACCAAAAATTTAAAAAAAGTCTTACATGAAAATTGCATATAGTTTAAACATAAATTAACTGGTATCAATCAGCCGTGAGAAACAATATTCGAATTGCAAACAAATACATTGCTAATTGCTACATATAATCATTAACAATACGTTCAATATATTTAAACATCCGGAATACATAACAATTAATTAATTTCCTTTTTTATCTACGTCTCTAATGAATATGTAATATAGCTTCCTCACATGCATTTAAATAAGATACAAAGTAAATAAAAAAAAATAACGCACGGACGGTTCAAGGCAAGCGGCCACGTAGTTCCATGGACAATCCCATCACCTAACACGCACCTCTGGTTCGCAAATGTCTTTCGAGATTATAACGCTAATCTTATAATAATTTTGACTTACACGACTTGCTGACGTGACTAAAATATATTAAAAAAATCTATGTAAGATATTTAGATGAAAAAAAGTTTTAAATTGTCAACCATGACGGATGTGAATAAAATATGATATAACTAACAAGCCAAAAAAATGTCGTGGAAATAATAACCATTCAAAATTTTATAAGCAGCTGTTGGAGTGTCTATTGAGTAAGCGAACTGTGGTCAAAATAATTTTGTTATCATCGATAATTCCTTGTTTAGTGATATAATATGTACGAAAGAGAAAATAGCTTATCATATAATCTATTTTTATTCGTATTTAGATAATTAAACTATTAGATAGATTATGTGATAACTTTAGTTGGCGCTTAAGCTTGACTGATCGGCTGATAACCAATCATTGTGAGAAATATTCGATATCAAAGTATTATCTATATTTTCTGGATATGAATATGTTTCACACTTGGGCCGGTAATGTTTAAAAAAGATAATCAAATGTTACTTTTAAAGTATAATGTTAATATTATACATAATCTACCATGACTGTTGCTTTGCGAGAGTATTTAACCATATTTTTAAGTATTTCACTTTAAGTTGCAGCTTTCCTGCAGCATAGTAAAAAAGTAATTGTGATTGGCCTTTTTTAATTGATTATATTTATGAAAAGCCTTAATACCTATTAAGCATTTTTACTCCCAAAATTGCTAGCATAGAATATTTTTGATTCGCTTTATTTTAACACCGTGAAAACAAAGTCATTGTACCAGAAAATAGTAACATATACAGAATTGTATTTAATGTTCAGAAATACATCCGTTTCCATTGAAAAATAAATGCGCTCTTTTTATTTGAAGGTTTTATACTATATGTTTTATTCATATTACTCGTCCATAACAAACTTACGATATAGTATGTATACCAGTTCAAGCCAATGTTAATAGTGAAACGCATACTGTGACAACACGCAATACATACACATGTTTTTTAGCCATCTGAAAAATCGTTAGACAACAAACGCTTCAAGTTATAAGATAGTTTGACGGAGGTGTATGATAAAAGTACTAAATAATTGTCAGTGATTTGATTCCACACAAATCGCCGACATTACAAATAAAACAGAAATGTAATTTTAAGCGACTGCGATTATTAAAAATGGCGGCGAGATGGCAACACACGCAGCGGCGAAACAGGGACGGTACAAGCTACAAACTGCCCCAGCGGGAAAGACAACTTTTGCTTTCTAGCAACCGACGAGTGAGTATGTAGCTCTTCGCTTGTGGCCTCTGGGTCGACCGACTGGAACTAGTTAGGTACTGGTTACTCGTTTCTTGAATGTGGGCCAGACAAGCAGACTGGCTCGGCTCGGATTGGATTGTGTGAACGAGTCATATGCCTTATACAAAAGTTACATCTCAGGTATGAGGTGGAATGTTATTTTATATTACATATCACACACTATCCATCGCATACTAGTTTTTGCTCGGGTAAACTCCTATTCAGTTTATTAATGCGTGGGCGGTTATAATCATTTATCTTTGCAGAGGAAATTAATATGGTCGACATACTATATGTATGGTGTCGGTATAACTAAGATACTAGGCGAGTGGCTACAGTCAGGAAGTTTAAAGGCCTCACTCAATTCATATTCCTCAAGAACAATCAACATTGGCATCAAATATGTACATAAACATAGCGAATTATATTGAAAGTATATATTACGAGAACTTAACAGCAGCTTTAAAAATAGGCGAAGGGTTTCCAAAACTCGTTACATTCATCCTGTTTTTAAAGTATGCATTCTCATTTTATCAAAGAGTATAATCATTTTATGAATCCAGATAATTTTAATGCAGTTCTGAAGCGTTTCGAACTTCTTAAGTAACTTACACTGGAAGACGGTATAATCTAATAACTATGATCAACAAAATATTACACTTTCAGTATAAATTTAAAAATAACGAAAAATGTACGTTTCATTATATCTTATAGACGTTATGATGCAGCGAATATAATGCTCCAAAAATACATAGAATTCTATGTTTACCATAATGATAATTGTAGACATTACTTAACAACCTACGTGATTGTCTTAATATTCTTCAGATGTCCTCGATTTGATCGCACTAATCAATTAAGTTAAACACTCAAGATCCTGAATATGATGAGGGTTAATATAAATGTACAGACCAATTCGAAATAAAAGGAGAATGTCATTTGAATCATCATGTTTGAGTCTTATCATTTTTTTAAAATCCTATTATGATAGAAAAATATTTCTTTATTATATTGTATCATTTCAATATGTTCCTGTTCCTTTTCATTTGAATAGTATATTTCCAATCTCACAAAAATGAATAGAGAAAGAAAATTATGCTGAATTGAAAAGCACACCAATCACTGAAAGCATTTATTTATTACGTTACTTTCAGACTTTGTTTCTAACAAGGCGTACATCTACGAGGTTTTTTTAAATATCAATAGAATTTTCTCTACTTACGCATCTATAAACGATTTCTTTCATGCATAAATGGGAAAAATTAAGATTTCATCTGTGCGAAAAGAACCATGAATACGAAATGAAACCCACGCAAATTGACAGCATTGATGTAAATCAATGTTTAGAATTACTCGAGAAAATAGAATTAACTGTGTATTTGAGTTCCCAACACTTGGAAAGCAAATGAAGCTACGTTTTTGAACTAGATGGAAAAAGGATACTTTGAATAAATGTTTCAAAGTGAAATAATAATTACTAATTAATAGCTAGAATTTTAATTAATAATCATTTCGAAACGTTGAACAAGCTTAAAACAATAATTTTGTCAACTTTGAAAATAACCCTGTTTATTTATCATGTGTGCAGTTTATTAAGTACTCTATTGCGAAAGCCGTCACTTTTCACACTAGGAACCTCGAGCATATAGGTGGCCACAAAGCTCTTGTTAGGGAACCACACAATATTTATGTATACTAATTTCAATCTTTATTAATTATTTATTTTTGATTAAATTAAGTGTAATTTGTAATACTATTAAATTAAAATGTACTCATATAGGAACAAATCATATATACGGCGTTTAAAAAATTGCAGAACAACCATTCCGTGGTTTTTATGTTGAAAGTTTCAATAAAGATAAAAATTAAAAACGTTCAATTATAATGACACGCTGATGTTAAATATTATAGTAGGTAGTCTATATTGTAAGGATAGGACAATAACCTGAATTAATAACCATATTTAATTAAGGCTGTAAGCTGAGAAGCTATATGGATAAAGAATAATCCATTTCTGTTTTTTTGAAGCCGCTTACGTAGCGCTTTCTACATCCTAATGAAGCCCTCTGCTTAATAAGTTTGAGAACACCCGCCATATGGCATATTCGTATAATTTCGTGAATGTATTGTATGCCTTTCCGCACGATTATACATAGCATGTTAGATGGAAATGTGTGTGTAGTATGTGAAAGAAGGTAGCATACATCGTTATGCATACATGAATTTGCAACATAGAATATAAATAAGTAAGCTAGTATGCGAGTATGTCAGAGCGAATGAAATGAAAAACTCCTGCTGTGAGATTCAGTTCATGTAGAAAATGGCTTTGTAATTAAATATGGCAGAAACATTTGCCAACAAAAACCGATGAAAACATAATATATAGTAATGACTTGGGTCGATTAATAATTCTAAGAAGCCAGGATTGTTACCTCTGCAAGAAAAAAACAATAGATTAATTAAAAGAATATTCAAGTGACTTATCTTGATAGTGATTTCGTATAGTGTGGATAAACTACAATATTATATGAATGCATGTGGTGCCTAGAAGGATATAAAAAAGAAAGATACATTTAATTCTTTAGTTCACATAATTTAAGGTTGATCTTGTGTAAATTATTATAACATAAGATCGATGATTACATTGATATTAAATAGTTTTAAGAAATCCGTTTAATCCACATTTAGGTTAGGTATTTTGGTT
The DNA here is from genome assembly GCA_022683975.1 of Rhyacophila evoluta. Classification (NCBI taxonomy): domain Eukaryota; kingdom Metazoa; phylum Arthropoda; class Insecta; order Trichoptera; family Rhyacophilidae; genus Rhyacophila; species Rhyacophila evoluta. The sequence continues at coordinate 8,330 of JAGVSQ010010239.1, forward strand.
ATAAATAAGGAAGAAGATTGAAGATATGATTGTTATTAAAAAACAAAGTATTCGTGAGCACTGTTGAAATGTAAATTTCTTGCATGTAATTATTATTTTATGTTCGCGATACGTATGTTAATAAGGTTTTTTAGTGAGTAATGGGTGTAGGGAAAAATGCAAGTTCATTGGCTTTTGTTGCGCATGCGTCAGCGACCCGCGACTCTTTCTACGCGGGAAACGTGAAATGGCAATTTGATGTTAATTTTCGTTTTGCCGCCATTTTCTAAGAACCACGTTGTTTCTTGTGAATCAGAACCAACGAGAAACAGCCTCTACTTCCGAAAATAATTGTTATTTAAATATTATACATCCATTCTTACATTCACTCATTACTTTTAAAAGCCAAATTCGAATCTGAAATTCGTAAACATTAATTACCATAAATCAATGAACGTTGCTTCAAGTTTAAAATAGAACAATTATTTTTCATCCGGGATCTATAAAAGGCTTATTACACTACACAATTTCAAGGCACTCTTACCCTTACTAAGTGCGGTGTAATAAGCCTTAGGCACTTAAATCACATACAAGAGACCACGCCCATTCTGCAGTAAGAGCACTTAATATTGTGTAATGTAATAGGCCTTTAAGTTGATAATATTAATTATAACAAGTCACATGATGGGTGGCCAGAATAGACAAACTAACACTCATTAAATCGTTTAGTACCGTGTGCAGGTCTAATTACTGCACAAAAAAAAACCAATATGTTTTATGTGTAATTAACTACAGGAAAATGAAGCCGAATGGGTTGAACTATCAAGTAAGTAACAATTCCTATTAAAAATAGTCTGTCAAAAAAACGTCACGTCATGGATATCTATCAATTTGGTTTATGCCAGGGTTTCTCAAACTTTTTCTTGTACGGAACACTTCGGAACCCCAAAAATTTTATCGGAACACGTAACATATTTTTTAGGTCGGCTAATTCTTACTAGGAAGAATATCTTTTATTATATTGCACCGTATAAACCTTGGGAAACCGTGGTCTATGTGATAGATATAATATTCGTATTAATGGTAAAAAGATAATGATACATTTGCAGGACATATTCCAGTAGTAAACGCTAATAAAAAGATAATATTAAATGTGGAGAAACCCTGACACAAAAATGACGAAATTAGGAAAATTACAATATCTATAAACAAAGATAAAATCTTCACATTGTGAATATCCACATATAATATATTTGTAGATCGGACACGGTATCCATAATAAACCAAGAATTCATAATATCATACAGATGATTCCGTCATTTATTGCCCCTATATACCATATTTCATTTTATATTAAAAAATATCTGAGATCGAAAATATCGCATGTAATGAAAACATAAAAATGTATAGAATTTAATGCACAATATAAGTTAAAATATTGTATTAATTTCTACGTTTGAACGTTTATGTTCTAACATTTAAATATTACATTATATATATTGCGTTTGTTAGTGGATATTGGAGAATCGATAAATTAATTAGGTATTAGGCTCGCATTCGCAAAAATTAGCAAAGTCAACGCCTCTCGGGCGTCGTTTAAAACGGGGGTGGCGTAGCTACGTCGAGGGGACGCCGGCAATTTATAGTAATAGACGCGAAAATTGTGCACCAGACCAAAATGTTCGCCCAATATGCGCAGGAAAATCGCGGTTCATTAGTTACGAATTAGTACATAGAGATTTGGTTGTTATACACCAGCAAAATTACACAGGTGGCTGTATATTCATCTCTACTCCAATGAAATATATTTGGTTACGCGCCGATTTACCAATAATGGTAAATGTTTACTTAATATGAGACGAAAAACGATATCCAATATATTTATTACATTATAATACTAGTATATGGAATATATAATATAATTAATCGTTAATATTTCATTAATTATTGTTAAAAATAATATTGATATTAGAAAGGCAAAAGATCGAAACTGTGTTTTTTTTTCAAAATCGCGTTTTTTTTTTAGAATTACAATTTATACAACTTAATGTCCGGTCCAGACAGAAGCGAACGAAGTCTTATAAGCGAATGCTCGGTCCGATGTGTATGGATAACCGGACACTAAAACAAGCGAATGCTAGGATTCTGCCTTCGTTCGCTTCTGTCTGGACCAGGCCTAATACATGACGTAAGCTGCAAGCGCCAAATTAGTATCTGATTTAGCTGATAAGTTTTAAATAAAAAAGGATGGCATGTGAAATTTTTTGTCAAGAAAAAAGACTTCCACCACACAAATTTTATTATTTTTTTCTTAAATAACTTAATATTATATGTAAATATCAGATTGAGCGATAGAACACTCGTTTTAGTCTTCGTGCGTTTCTAGCTTGTGTCAATTTGATATTTTGACATTGGTCAAAAAATATCAAATAACCGTTGTTTGTGCCTCCTGTAAAATTCGTAAAGTGTGCTACCTCCTTATGCCTTTCTGCAGCCGATATGTAAAATGATCATTTTTCAAATTAATTTCGATGCGTTCTGACAAAAAAAAGTGCATTCAATTTCCAATCAACTAGCATAAATCTAAAATTAAAAGATATTTCATTATATTCCCCATTTTTATCGGTGATAGTATTAAAACTCGAAAGTCCACCACTAAGGAAAAGTTTTTGTGAGGGACAGACTTACACATGTGTTTTCTGTACACGCATAAGCATAGTGTTACTGTGAATACGCCCTGGTAAAGATACGTTAATGTATGTAAGGCGGAGGAATCACAGAAGCGGCTAGTTATTTAGGGTAATCGATAAAATGTCGATGGGTTGATGAGAGGATGTTCAACGTTCATTTATCTTACATGGATACGTAAACTTTTGACATTATGTACGGGCATGTAACACGTAGTTATTGGTATCCGAACATTCGATCTTCACTCACTACGGCGACTGTCAGATGGAACGATTCATTATGTGAGAAGAGACACTTTATTTACTTAACTTATACATTTTCATAATATATTATTTTACATACAACTATATCCCACGTTTCACCGTATAAATGTTGAAAGGGATAGTTTTTTTTATATTAGTTACAATCGATTATTAAGTCACTGTTTTTAATATTTTGAAAATACTTGAAACTTGCATACAATTACATAAAGTGAATGATCCTCGATGAATGAAAATGTTTATTATAATCTTGTGGGATTGAAAAATACACATTGCAGAGACTTATTCTTCATCAGGCACATCCGTTCCTTATATAGAGCATATAGCAGCCACGTGGTATGTTAGAATCTCTGTTACGCTCCAGCCGTCTTGCATCCTCTCAAGTCATATGACAGCATCCCATAATTCCACCGAGTACGTCCTTCGGATGGTACCCGCTGGTACTTCAAGACACAGGAATCCCACCAGTCGGAAGAAGAGATAAACAGGATTCAGGCTTTCCCGAGGCATCCGTAGTACATGCCCTAGCCAGTCCCAGTGCCTTTGTATGACGTATACGGTGTCAGGGGAATTTCAGACTATTTACAAAAAAAAAAAAACATGTTGCGAATTTTGGCGATATTTTTATATACTAAGGTTATGAGTCGAAAATGAAAAAAAAACAGGATACTATGCACTTTGATATAGCTGCAAAATTCCAACTCACAATTAAATGTACCTACTTTTATTTACTATAACCGCGTCCGACAGTAAATAATTGCATTACATAGACCGGTAATTATATGTGAAATACATACACATTACCTAGCCATCAAATGTATATTCATGAGATTAAATTTCAAACCTTGATCCGGCAGGTAAACAAATGAATCCAGTGCACGGGTACCGAGTGACCTTTGGCTTTAAACATAATGGGTAAGCTATAATGCTGCATCTTTGGTACCTAGCGCAGAACAAGTTGCAATGTGGGATGGGCAAGTAATCCTGATTAGTCAATTAATAATGAATCATAAATTATATACGGGCACGGCTATATCAAAGAAACAATAGAATTGATTTTGATATAATCGTCAAATTTTCCACTGATATTGAAGACCATAAAAACATCACTCGATTGAAAAGCTATTATTAAATTATGTAATGTTATAAATGAATACATAATATCTATGTAGATTAAAATGTATAATATATTGCTATTTTATAGATTTGATCCGACCGTAGCCGAACCGAATATCCAGATTAGCGGACCCGTACAAATACACAATATTTTAAGGGTTTTACGAAATAACGTATGTATATCCGATGCGTTGAAAGTTCTCGGGAAAAATAATATGTCAATATGCGCATGGATAATATAAATGTTTACAATATGAAGAAACATGGTACGCTGGACTCGTACGGCTATAATTATGAATTGTGATTATGCTAGATGTTCTACATTTTTTTATCATGTCCGCTACGAAAGTGTGGTTTATGGATCTTTACAGTGTGAAGATATTAACTCCAGAAACGGAGTACTTACTCAACCCATTAGACATCCAGTCGTGCATTCTTAATTTTTTAACTCCTAAGGAATTCGAGCTTGTTATCTCTGAAATCGAATGATGCGTCGAGATCAACACACTTGTATATGTATTTAATTTACTGAGTCAATAAGAAATGTCAAAATACAAAAACATCAATGAAACGTAGCTGTGATGTATGATAATTTGGAGCGTGTATTTATATTAATATGCTTTATACAATACATATCGTCGTCAACGCGAAAATATCTCCTATGTGGTCGATTTCACGAAAATGA
>JAGVSQ010010240.1:0-13057 GCA_022683975.1 Rhyacophila evoluta
TAGTCATGCCTTTAGGAATGAAAAACAGTTGATGTTCCCGATTTCTTAGGTAGTTATCTTATATGAAGCAATGCTTAGTTTTTTTTAAATCAAAAAAATTAAAACTCCAGTTTTTTAGCGAAGATTTGATAGTTAACATAATTTAGGCGGATGTATGAGTATAACTCCGTTTTTAGTAATTTAAAAATAAATTTAAAACAAATATCACAAATACAAGAAAGCTTCAAGGGGCTAACAGTAAACATCGTAGATACTTAAGAAGATAGCCTTAGGAAGAATATAATCATTACTGCTGAAAAAATTACTCCAGAATAAGAATTTTTTTACTTTACCTTTTGCACTCCTGAAAAATCTTATTTTTATATTTGTAGCCATGATATTTATATAAAAAATATGTTTGCAAAATACTATTTTTTACAAAAGTACATATATTTTAAATACGAAAAATTAATGAAAATAAAACTCAGTGATTAATTTGATAATTCTGTCAAAACAAATCACTCAGTATTATTTTGCATTTATGAAACAACGTGTTGAATTCATTTTAACTAAGTGATTATAAAATAAAAAAGCGAACAAATAGTATAAGTCATTAAAACCTGTATCGTAGTAAAAGTAATAAAATACAAACTCGTAAAACTATCGGTCACGCGAAAGCTCAAATTACGTTCAAAGTTCAATAATTTATTTACTAGAAAAATAGATATATCTGTTCATTATTTGGCATTATTTCGCTAGTATTGCCTAGGGCTTAGACTATGTTGTGGTAACAATAAATCATCTGCCTTCGAAGTCTCTCCATAAGGCTCTCGTAAACATTTTGATCTCTGGAGATTGGAAATGTCTGTAGTAAAAGTTGCAAGACATTACCTTCGCAGTCTTCAGATACTAACTTTAATAACTTTCTTGGGAATGACATACTGATAAACTAACCACAGTCTGATCGAAGATAGGGGAAATGTGGCTGTATCCAAGTTAATATTGTTTTCGGTAATATTATAGAAAACAATGTTTCCCAACATATTTCGGCTACGGAAACCTATAAAACCTTTAATTTACGAAAACCTAATAACATTTCTTTGCTATGAAATATACAAGTCTTCTTTTTAGGATGTCCTAAAATTAGATGGCATTTAAAATTTTAGCTATTTTGCAGTTTAACCAAAGTAGACATTATTATTTAGTACCATTATTAAACGTTAAGTCTAAGCTGCGAAAAAGTACATGATCGAATAATGCGTAGAAATCGTAATAATTCACATTAAAATTCGAAAAAAAATTGCGGAAAAAACAGCAGCAAATTTAAAATGTCAGCTTATTTGGGACAGTTCTTATATATTCTATTTGAACATAGCTAAATATTTAAATCAATTACTTTCCCATAAAATTTCAGACGCAATTGATAAAAGCTTTTTTTGTTTAAATTTCCACAAAATTAGTATTAGGGTACACAATAAGAGAGAAATTAGTTTAAATTGCACATTTTCATGATATCAATACGATACTTTACACTTTTTACAGTATGATATTTTTAAGTGAGATAAATGTTGCCATTCTTCGTCGATTCGATCTTATTACTAGTATTAAAATATGCCAAAGTTTAGTACAGCCAATAATTAAAAGCAATATTTGTGAATTAGCTTTAGGTGTACTAATATTATAAGTCTTGCGATTAGTTAGATCTTGTTAGTCATTTCTTACTTATAGTATTGTGATGAAATTTGTTACAAATATAACCCATAGACGGCTTATGATAGTAAATCCATACCTTGGATGATCTCAGAGAATTAGTGGATTAAACCATGTGCTTGTAAATTCAATTCTCGAATAAAACTTGCATAATATATTTCTTAATCCCATTGGGTCAAGCAAAATGCAAACATCCAGTCTCGTGAAATTATTCTATTATAAATACAAAATCTCGATGCAAGAAAGTATATATTTTCTGTTGGACGAATACGTTGGTTCATTTATGTACATCTATATTTTATTATTGGTTCCATTAATTCAACTCCTGTGGCCCCTAAGTGCCTGAATTCAGTACTGTATATTATACTCACTACCTGAACATGATATCATTGAGGCGAAAGGATGTGGGTACGATAAAATTAATGCGCCTAGGGGCCATATGAACAGCAAAAGGTGTTTATTTTATTGATAAGGTCATACTTTGTCCACTGTTAATAATGAACCATTCAGAAGTCAGGTGTCTTTTGCAATAGTATTGAAACTATACAATATGTTAACGCAACTAAGTGATAATATCAAATATAATAATATAATGGTAACTCAATATGACAAATGAACCATATATAGATTGGGTTTTGAATATGATATTATTTTATAAAACCAGGTTGTCAAGATTTCCGATTAAAATAAACATATTGTTTTAACATTAATTTTAATTATTATTGATATAAATTTTTTGAAAGTAAATATAAAAAATATGATTTTTCAAATACGATAACAAAGTTGTTGTGACAAATAAAACATTCCTTGATAAAAAATATTGACGCGTATTTCTCCATTATCATTATCGTCAATATCAATTCACTTTTCCGCCCACTTTTTCCATTTCGCGTGTGCCATAATCATTCGTAGACACATGTAGATACCATCCACCCACTGAGTTTTATGTTAGTTCTACGATCTTGAATTGTCCTTATAAAACTACAGGATAACAAGGTTTGCTTAAAGATTTTCTCTCGATATATCTGGCCCATTTTCATTTAGGCAGTTCCACTTTACAGCTGTTTTGAAGTATTATTTAAATGAACAAGACTAACCGATTTTTTTTCTTTAATAAACATACATAATCTTTATACGTACGTAAGAAAGTCGACTTCTGGGAAAAAAATGTAAAATATTCGTAAACTTCTCATTAAAAATAATAATATTAAAGTGATGTAACTGCAAAATATCTTTATAAAATGTATTTTTTACAAAACCGATAAGAAAAAAAGTTTTTTTAACGTTTAAATTAGGATAGAAAATAAAAAAACCTCACTCCACTTACACTGAATTTGAATTAAAAATAAAATTATTATAGTTTCTTAAAACTAGATTTAAATGTGATCAAGTCTCAAAATGGTATACTTTAAAAGTATGTGCTGTGTAGAAGAAACAAGTGTCAAAATAATTACAAATTAAAATAAAAAAAAAATATTACAAGTTATGAATAGATATAAATTTATCATTCGTCATCATTAAACAGAATATTGATTGAAATATTTTTTACAGAAGACATCCAATAAGTAAATGATCGACTTAAAAATGTTGAATGTCGAGGAAGTAACTGAAAAATAGTGCTTGGATTTTGAAACAACAACACGATTTTAAGCAGAATCTGTCTTACAAATAAGAACAGAAGCTTTTGAGTCCGATTAATAAGAGATTTTAATTATAATTCTATATATTGTTGTTAGAATACAATGAAAATCAACAATTCATTCTTAAGCAATAAATCTATAGCATACGGTGTATAATTGTATGTAAAACTCTTGTTTTTAATGAATTAGTATTATCTATTCGTAATTATGAATTTAAGTTTTGCGGTTACTTTGGTTTATGGATATTGTCTTAGTCGTCAAATATTAAAATAAGTGTATGACAGACAGAGGATAAACAATATACCGCATGTACTGTGTATGTGTGTTTCGTTATGAGAGTTGTCCTGTGTGTCCAATATTTTAAGTAAAAAATATCCTTTTAAAATTTCATAAAAATTAACTGCCCAAACGTGCCAAATAAATTGTTTCGGTCGATCTTTTTAAAGACTGCGTAAGTTTCGATCATTTATTAAAGAAATAAAAGAATACATTGTTGCTTAGTATGAAACACTTTTCGAGCGAAAAGGGAATTCCATTAAGATTAAGACATTCAGAAAAAGTCATAAAAATTCTTAATTTAAAAGTTTTTATAGCTATTTCAATTAAAAATTCACTCGCCTTGTGGCAAAAGTCGGAATATAACGGTTAGTATGTGACACTGTACTAAATTACTATACAGTAACTATATTAACAAAATTTTACGTTAATTACAAAGTAATTTATGAAAAATACTGAAGTAACTTTCAGTACATTGCCTTAAAATATTTAACATATTGTAAGGATAAGTTTTTTTGTAGTGTGAGTATACATTAAAAATTCTAAATGATGCAAGCCTTCGAAATACCGCCCCTTACATGTTTTTTCTACAAAATAATCCCAAATAAATCATAAATCGCATACATCAATATCAGAATAACATGGATCGATACAAAAATCGTTACGTAGACATTTTAAATTATTGAATGGCCTATATTGTATTTTGATTTCTTTGCTTATGCCACCCCTTAGTGTTGCCTGATGCGGCTGTCTCTCTATATCATAGCACGATACGGCCCTGACTCCCAATAGATTCATCCTAAAATTCAAACTATTGTAGCCATGAAGAAATGAAAATGTTGCTTATGAATTAGTTATAAATATATACTTCGTTTGGTCGCTTGTATATTGTTAAAAATAAATCAGATAAGCATATATATAATATGCCATATACTCTTCTATCTTCTATCTTCTATCTTCAACGAAAAGTCCTTATAATTTATGAATAATTTTATTAACTTGATAAAGTATGAGAGTAAGCATATCTCATACGGCCATATGATCTACACAGGGAGCAGATATGGCAGAAGAAGAACACTGTGGATACAATTGGACTTTTTCAATTGGAAAACAAATTTTAAATATCAGCTCATTTTGAAACACTCCGTGTTTGCTATGTTATGTATGTCACATAATATATATATATTATTATTTCGACACATATAATATTTGAGTGTGCATATTACATAATAATATTAACTATTTTTCTCCTGCAGTTATACAAGCCAAATATTTTTGTACTAAATAATTAATATGAAATGTTTGTTGTCATTCTTTTATAGTTCAAGTTATACTTTTTTACCGAAGGCGATGAAATAATTACAGGACAAACTCTTTAATAGTCTGTTATTAAATCATTAAAACGCTGCTCTATGAACAGAGGGTAACGCTCAGGATCTATAACTTTTTATTCAAGAGAGCCTCCCTATTAGGTTATGTTTGTTAAAAGATGAGAGTTTATACATCATGATTGTGAGAATATACTTTATAATAATGAAATTATAAGTAAAATAATTTGACTGGAAGAAATCATGTCTAATGTTACTAAGATAAATACTGCTTTGCTGAAAAGGCTATTAAATTGAGTATTGTCCGACTATCGGATGTATTTTATAAATTTATGGTAAATATTTGTAATGATCAAAATGTTTTGTAATAATATTATGAATGTAATATAAGTTTGAGAATATCTGAAACCGGAGGCTCTAAAATGAAAGTGCAATTTCTTTAAGAATAATTTGGTTATTAGAAAATGTTGGCTCCCTAATAGTACGCAAAGAATACTGATCATAATTTATGGATTGGACAAAGGGGGAGAAAAAACTTAAAATAAAAAATACGTGTGACGTGACAATGTAATGCCGATATATTTTAAAAGGGTTTCTTAATTGCAGCCCGTGCGGGGCTATTAAAATTGTCTAACTAATAATTTATTGCGCTATTTTAAATTACACAAAAAAGTTTTTTTTGGAAGTAATTAAGATTGTAAAAATGTCGGACGGAATGTTTTTGTTGTTTTGAATTTGCTACTGCTCGTGACTTTGGAACCGGATATCTAACGCGTAAAAATGTCCGACTTCTATTTTAATATAGATTATACGAATTAGTTTTTCATGTCAAGGCTTATTTTTATTTGTTTAAATAATGAAACGACCGATATGTGTAATTATAATCAATTATCGTATATTATCAAGAGGAATAGATATAATTCAATTATTAAATTTAACTTATGGCCAAATAGACAGAAACGTGCATTTGGTCAATTATAGCGAGGTAGTATTTTCGTTAGAAAATATGCAGAATTTTTAAAATATTTTAAAGTATTATTTTAAATTACTATTATTGGTTTACAAGATACGTGATTTGTCTGTACATCTGCTAGTATTAAAAACATAGAAAAATAAATAGAACATTTGTTTTTCCACGAATGTGGAAAAGAGAAAGTGATCAGTAGAGAAATGATTTATTCAAACATTTACCATAATAAAATAAAAAACTTGAAGATGAAATACAGTGTAAGTAAAACATTACTATAATTACTTTTAATACAGTTAAAAATAGCTTCATCGCTTATCTTCAGTGAATTTCTAATAACCATTTGGAGATGTAGTCTTATAATTTATTCCAATTGGTCACATCAGTGATTCGCTACATACATACGATTTTCGCTCTAATTCAAGGATAGATAACAGTATCAAGTATCTTTATTCAACCACTTCGTCTTATGGAAACGAATCTAATAGAGTGGATGTCGCTTATTGTGATCACTAATGGACTCTTTGATAAAAACAACTAGCTGATAATATTAAGCAGATTATAATGAACATCTTATTGTAACCAATTTATCACAAAATAACACAACCTACTTATTTTTATCTGAAAATATACATTTCATTATAAACTTTAAAAAAATAAAATTCATAAATTAAATAATTAATATTTTCGACTGATGGTGCTTGATGGAAATTGATTTTAAAATTTAGAACATAAATTAATTGTTATCTGTCGTTTGCTTTGATTTATTAACTATTGAATATAAACCTCATATTCATAGTGTTTTAACAATATATCTAAATAAATTACCTCGAGAGCCGCCCACTATATAGCGCCATTTATAATTATCAGAATTGATAACAGTAGCCGAAGTTTTATCGTAATAAGCGTATTATTTTAATTAATTTTAAACGTAGTGGTTCTGTACCGAATGTTTGTGATAACAATAGCCAATTGATAAGAATATCCACGAGTATAATATCCGGCTTTCACTGTATATCAATTTAAAACTGAAATTTTTGAAAGCTTACATAGAAATAAACTTAAGCCGGATTTTGAAATTAATTACAGGTTATATCCTGGACAAGTTTCAGTACTACATAGCTTTGATGTATGTTTACGGTATGTGATATAGATATTTGTAAATAAATGAATATTTTTAATAAAATAAAAAATACTGTATACGACTGCCTCTATTTATAAATAGAGGTTAACTAAACGGGGTTAGTGGATTTGATTTACACACTTGGATTTTTAAAAATGTAGATAATCCATGCCCATTGGATTGAGCAATTGTCTGATAATCAATTGCCGTGAAATATTATCTGTCAAGACATGTATTCTCTTTGGGGCGATCCATACAATGCACTTGAGTAGTAGACATTTTTGTAATGTGTAGATCCGTACGTTCCACTTTCGGATCGGACATGATACAAAAATCTCTAAACAAATAATTTGTGTGTTTGACTACAGGTAATAAAATTTTAATTTAGAGTATGAGAAAATTATTTATTCATTACATATTTGCCGCATTCCTTTCAAAAAACATGATGTACTTATTAGTAGGAAAATAATATGAGCGATCGAATTTGCATATCCAAATGCATTTTTGATGTTCTCAATTATAATTTTTTCGACATTTTCTTACAAAGGGGAGCGTAAGTTTTGTGGCTCTGGGGACTGCCATGAATAATTCATGCCACTTAAACATTTTCGTATTATATTCATCATTACGAATTTGTTTTTTTTTCTATACCCAATACGGCCTATTATCTTAGATCATTATTATTAAGTTTGTACAAAAATATTTAAGTAAATTATAGCCAATTCGATCGTAGAATATTTTCAAGCAATCACTAGGATCTCCAGATGGCTTCTTAACGTATGAGCAATTTTAAAGGGTTTTCTAATTTGAAGTACTTAAAAATAAATTGTTAAGTATTTTTTATATTAAATTGCAACAAGATCTTCTTTAAGTATTTAATTTTATTATAATTTTTCCTCTTATAATAGTTTATTAAATTAAATATTCTGCTGTCCTAAAACGATTATTATTTATGAATCAAAAACCGCAATTTATTTTTCCTTTTACACTAATATTATGTATGTTGGCCAATTTAATAGTATAATATTTTAATCATAATGTCCCCTAGTGGTTTTGGTTAGTATGCGTGCTTTGGTGCAAGAACTGTAAAGATATGGGATTTTTAAATTTCCAAAGTTGCTTACTATTACCAATAAACATTACCAACAAAACCAATTTTTACGGATGGAGAAAAACTAGGAGAGTCGAGAGAGGCCTCTATTTAGAAGTATATTAGTAAATGTTGATCTCGGATATTAATGCACATATGCTTTATATGATTATTATATTTAGTAAATAATTAAAATGCAAATAGTATAATATTAAGCTCATATTAATATTTCTTAGATATATATAATATGTATAGAATTATTGAAGATTATTCTTCTTGGTTTTTACGTTATTATACAACATTGTTTGCAAAATAGAATATTACATAAAAATGTTTTTGACACATCTACGTTTAAAGCGTTAAGTGGGAATGGTATAAATGACTGTTTAAAGCTAACCATTTTTACTTTATTTTGTAGGCAAAAAGTTACATTTTTAATGTAACAGAAATTAAAACATGTTGAAAAAGCAATATACACATAAAATTAAATGTGACATTAAATGACTTATTATAATTTGCCATTAGCAAAAATAGTATTGAAATTGGTAACAGTCGGCTTTATATAAGTGCACTGTGACCCAATTAACGACTCTATCGATTGAATTGGATTTCAAAATAGGTAGATATATTTAAACAAAGGAAACGCGTGCAACAATACAATAATTACCTACGCATTTTCGTACTATAAATTAATATTACATTATGATGTGGTCGCAAATTATATTGTATTAAACCAAAAACTGGCGCATGAATGACTTTGACAGCTTCATAAAGCTCTTGTCGACACAAACATGAACACAAACTAAAATATAATTTAACATCTTAATACCAAAGATTGTCGAATGAAAGTTATCGGTTACAGACTTAGCAAATGAAGCCTGTATGATGAATGAATCATAGATACACAATATATTTCATTAAGCTTTGTTTATTCTATCTAAACAATTTATTTCAATTGAATTATTAATCATTATTTCATTGTGTAATGTATAACTCAAAGATAATGTCTACCTCTACTAACAACCAATAAAACTATTGTTAAATTTAAGAACATGCAAAAGTTAAAAAACAAATACGCCCATCGTTGCATATATTTTTTTTTTATGCAAATTATAATTTGTTTGTTTATCGTTTGACTTTTAAGTTTCCACCATAGTTAAGCGAAAGAAAATTATACTCGTATGATACCAGTGGCGTAGCCACAAATTCAACACCATGGAGTAAGTGAAATCGTTGCGCCCCTTATATTTTCTCGTTTTTTTAGATTTCCCGCTTCCTTACAATTTTTACTTTCGTCCACATTTTGTGGTTTCTTGGTTTTTAAGCCCTCGCACAAACTTTACATTACTTGCGCACCCTTTGTAGCATACGATTTATATGAGTAATATTTAATGAATACAAAGTTTACAGAAATCTTAATTCACACACATTGATAAAAACAGAACTAGTCTGTTGTTAATTATCAAAGCAATACAATATAAGTATTCTATAAAATAATTTTTACAACTCAAGTTTTGACTTTCGATATCGCCAGAACATATTGACCCAAGGTTTATTTATATTTGTGGAAAGACAGAGCTTTCTACGATTTTCAGATGCATGAACACTTTCATTTTTAACTGAAGTTCATAATTACGAATTTAACTATTAAATGTATGTAGACTCGTCAACTCGTAAATGTATATATTGTAGTTTAATTGATATCATTTGTAAATAAATATAAATTGGTAACTTCCGTTAAATTATGATATGCAAAACAAAACAGCGTGTGTTAATCATACGGCTGGGTTTCTTAAAAATTAAATTAAACAATATAAATTTTCGTCTTGAAAACAGTCTAGTTAAAGAATTGGCTATCGAGAAAGCTCTACCTTCATAATACTCGTAATTAAATATAGCTCTATTATTATGCATTGGGATGAAGTTTAATAAATGATACTTATGCAAACAGTAAAAACATTTTTTACAATTAATTGTAATAAAAATATTTTCAATTAAAACAAATTGTTTACTAATTATTATTGTTATGGCCATTGTATTTTCACTTAGTGCTACCATATTTGGATCCAGTAAAACGATTTGTAGACGAGGTCTCAGTGAACATTCTTGAAAAATTGTTTGAGTGGCTTTAAGTCTTTATAAACAACATTGTCTCTACCGTTGCTGTGCAGTTTTATTGATAGAGATGAATGGGCTTTATCATGGCTTAGACTCGTTTGTCGGCTTTGCACGTGATACATATCAGTAGGGCTGTATTTTGTGCTATCATAAAAAAAATATCTAAAATATTCCTTCTCTATTTTAGAAAACTATTATTTTTTTAATTTCATTCAAATAAAATTTACTGTTGGAGATGAAAGTATTTTTCATAACATTTTTTTAGCAAGAAGCTGGCAACTAATCACTAAGAGAAACAGTCTGTCAAAATAAATGTCAAATCATAGATATCTTACGTTTCAAATTCAGAGTAAATATAATGGAAAAAAAAAGTAGTTTCAATACTTCTGTAGCAAAATTCTTAAGCAAACCTAAATCATTTTTTTTATAAAATCGGAAAATATGCCAAATGTACTATACAACAGAAAATACACATGTCTGTCCGTCTTAAAAACTTTTCCCAAACAGTAAATACTAGCAAAATATTTTTTTTAAATGTTATTTCTGTATTAACTGTTCTACTTTAAACATTTAGTATCATCACTGATGACCATCAAGAGGCTTAAATATTACATTCCTTCTAATATTAAAACGAATAATTGAAATATCAAATTTTCTATAATGTAACAGTTATATCGTCGTTTTATCAATGGCTAAAAATGAAAAGTTTTCTTAATCTATTTGTAAAAACATTTTAATAATAACTAAAATGGAAATAAGATGCCTAAATTTAAATTCTGCTATAATTCTTTTTAATAATACTATAACTCTTTTATAATATTAGAGTTTACTGAATAGATTTTTCAATCTTATAGAACCCAAATAATTTAGAATTTTAAATAAATTTCCATCAAGCACCATCAGTCAAAAATATTAATTATATAAAAATTACTATAAGTAATAACATAATTATTTTACTTGCATCTTCTAAATGTAGGGCTTACGTTAAATTAATTGAACAAGTGATATAAACAATTCACACAAGTATTATAAATCACTCATCGTTAGTCCTCCATGCTAAGGCTATACATATTAATATTTTTGTAAATTGACTCGAAGAAATACGTCTTCATATTTTTTATTCTATCATAATAGATAAAGGTGTATATGTGTGTTTCACGATGGTCATAGTTGGTGGGAAAATAATAGGTTTTTTTTTAATAATCTAGGCTTCAGAACTGTATATGGTAAATGATAATATTCAATAGAAGTACTTGTTCGCGTTTTGCAAAGCCCTATTAATCCAGTTAACAATTCGCTTACCGCACCAGTCATACTGGGTTCCAGTCCACATAAAGTAACAATGTGTACCGCGAGTTCATAAACAATGAGTATGCCACTACAAGCGGTTTTATTATCATGTACAAGTACTCACCCAGTTAGGTAGAGTATCTATCTACATTTCGTTGAGTTTACCTTTCACTTTTCTGATCCATAAACGATTTACAGTTACTCTAAAGCAAGAAGTGGCTTGCGAGAGAAGCATAGATGTGATAATGAGCTGTGATTTCTGATGTAGAACACCGCAAATTTTTACATCACGTTTTCAATAGTCATCTTTTATAATAAGGCGATTTTTATATTATTATTGTTGTAAATTAATTTTTGCGGATAGTGCAGTTACAACAATGAATGCTTTTTTACTAAGAATCGTTTCTAGATCGACGTTAATAACTGTAAATTATAAAATATATACTCATTACATAGATAACCTCTTTGATATATTTTAGCATCAATTCAATTTATGACATTTTTTTGCCTAAATAAGATACTTAATATTTTCGACTGATGGTGCTTGATGGAAATTGATTTTAAATAATTCAGAATTTAAATAAGATACGTTTCACTAACTATATTTTAGTATACTTGCCATATTAATGTTTTTAAATGTTTGTTATTAGATTCATGTATTAATGTTTTTGTTTTCAGTGATTGGGGTCACAGATAATCCTATTGTAAAAGTAAACGGTTTTAAATATCTCAGCCAAATTAAATAGAAAGGGCGTCTTATCTTTACGTATTTAAATATATTTTTGTATTAAGAATTCTTAGAAAAACTTTATAAATAATCTTACTTAATGGCAGATAATTTTGAATTTTTATAAAAAAACACCTGATTCAGGCATCATGTCTCAGTATTAGAAGTTTGAGATTAATCCCCCGTTTTTAAGCAAATTAAATGTTAAAGATATATAAAGATTTCATGAATTAATTTTTCATAATTTTTGAAAAAAAAATAGCATTTATATTCTTCATTTAGTCTAATAATCAAAATAACTATACACTGTAGAATGAAAATAAATTGGCATTACTCAAAGAATTTAAAACTTCCTTTAAATAGAGCAAAAGCAATATCGAGTCACTATATCGTTACCGTTGTAACTGAAACATGGAATAAAACGTGATTTGCGTACCGGGTAATGGCTTGTTCATAGAAAAAGTATCGTTTACCGCTTTAGTTATCCATATACAGAGAGCAGCTTGTGAGAAAACGCATGTTCGGCAGAATATACGATGTCTCGTTTTACATATGAGGCGAATCGATTTTGTACTTCTGTCTAAATGCAAGCAAGAATATATTTACATAAATATATACACCCATTTTTATTCGAAGTCCATTAACGGTAATTCATGCAAGTATCATGTGAAAAAATAGACATGTCTGCTTCAAAATATAATCTCAGTTTGCTATATACAAGTTATCAAATCGATTTATAAAAAATAGAAAGTATATCGGTTGTTTGGGCCCCGAATCAGTTGAAATACGACCTCATGGTAGAGAGGGTT
>JAGVSQ010010241.1:0-13056 GCA_022683975.1 Rhyacophila evoluta
CTTACTATTTATAGTATTAAATTAGTAAATATCATAAGTGAAAATAATAATAGGAAACAACAAAAAAAATAACCCTAATCTATTGGGATGAACCAAAAAAAAAAAAAATCATTAATCTATTGGGCTTAACCTATTTAATTATAATCAATATCATCAGGAAATATAACATTACTTAATCAATTATGACACCCGGGTCACTAACGGTAATCTCACATATGGAAGTTTACCAGGTTTAAGCAATTTAGAATTTAAAATCAATTTCCATCAAATCAGTCAAAAATATTTATTTATAATGGGGCATATTTATTATTTTGAATATCAAATACACAAGCAAGTAAAAACCATTAATATTAACAACAACGATATATAACCAGGAGAAATGACAGAGTATGGCAGAATAATCAGAGGTTTTTAGAGGAAAAGCTTCAAAATGTTTTACGACGCGAGCCAAACATTGTTGGGCTCTCAAGACAATATAAGGATTACTGAGAAAATACTAAGGGAACGCTAGAAGGGTACTTTTGTTTTCCAAAACTGTTATTGGCCGCTCAATGTATTGTAATATTATTTTGAGTAATCGGTCGCATAATTCACGACAGACGAAAGCATTTTGCTACAAGGCTTTGAAGGTCTTATGTGAGAAGATACGTTGAAATAAGAAATAATTTGAAACTTAGAACCCATTGCCTAGACACGATTGTAAGACAAAATATAATTATTATACGTACAAATATTATAATATAACTATATATATTTAACATTAAACTATACCAGGGTCATGTAACTGAAATTTATCATTTGAAACTTTTAAGTTTAGTTGTTATTTTATCTATATTGGAGAGTTCTGCTTATTTTTGGCTAGACTAGTATTTTACTCATAAAGAAATCGACACAAAATACTTATATTTAGTAAGAATGAGAGAAAAAGATTTTTACGCATTTTTGAAAATAGCAGAGGACTTATCTTGTATTATTTAATAGGGACATGTATCCAAAATTTGATATAAATCACTCTTAATTGTGATTAGTAGGTAAGTTTTGTTTTAGTACAAATCGTGTATATTATAAGATGGGACAGATATTTTGGTCTATAAAGCTTAGAATAAACTATTACATAGTTTGCCTGTTTACATAGAGATTAACGTGCGTGATTTGCATCCAGGGAATGGGGGTTGGATTGCCACATCTGATGATTTTTAAAACCGAAAATCCTGGACTGGATGCTTATAAGGTTAAATTATTATTTAACAACCAAGTATTGTGCGAAATGATTTATCAATGCAATTTTTCACACTCTAAATATACATATATTCCAACTTACGAGCCGATATCGTCACACTATATAGATTTGTATGCTTTACTCTTAGAGAAAATGTTGTTTTTATGTAGATCAGCATAGAATTTGATTAATTTTTAAACAAACTTCCATATTAATCATAATAAATATGTATGATATACAAAATTTAGTTAAAATATTTGGTAACCACTTAGTAAGATTGTATTGATAAAACTTTTGTTACATTACTCATTTAACGATGGCAAGAATTAGTATTTGAATTATTCTATTATAAATCATTTTAAAAAGATGTAGTTTCAACCTGTAGATTATTAATTTACTCATACTATATTTTTCATTAAAACGTATAAGGTTTTTGGTTAATTATATGCTTCAGCAGATGATGTTTGATAGAAATAATCCAAATATAAATCATTTTAAAATAAAAAGCTTTTAAAGTAACGAAATCTGAGATCCAAACTTTCTTTTTTAGAATCGTTCATCTAACTATAAAATTAATATGTATTCACATATATTTTGATGGCAGTTTTAATCAATTTTTGTAATAAATGATTTAGATTTAAACAAATTTAAAACATCTCTCAATGTAAAACAATGCCGATTTGATTGCTTATATTAAAAAAAAAATCATCTTTGTGTTAAGAATTCCGAATTTATTTTTATATATTTATTTCGATAAAATACGTTTTAAAGTTTGAAATTCAATTTATTTTATAGTGTACACACACATGTGATCGCTCAGGCTTAGTTTTTACAAGACATTTATCAAAGTCGAGACAAATAATAATGCTTTTCAGCTGTCTAAAAATAAAAAAATATACTTAATGCGGCCCTGTGTGTTTTTTACATTGATCAAAAACATTTTCAATTTACACACACTTTTTTTAGTAAACTGGATACATGCATTTGTTTTGTTATTGGTTTAAGATTCTCTAGTTTTTTATAACGTTAAATTTTAAGCATGTCAACTTCACGCGCGCTTTTTTTAACATAATAAAGTGCACCCATTTTCTGTTTTTTAAATGAATATTAAAATACGCTGATATTTAAGTGATTTAATCTTATTACTATCGATGTCAATTAAAAATAGACATTCTTCTTCTTCTTATACTATGCTTGCTCCCAAAATGGAGCATATAGGTCTACACAGTGTGAAAATATCCACTCCGAAAGTAGAGTATATAAATTTCCGTAATGTGAAGATGTCTTGACAGATTAATTTTCACGAGAACCGTTTGTCAGACAATTGATCAATCTAATCTTCATCCAGTCTTTTTAAAAATCCGACAGATGGAGAATCGAACGCGCATTCCCCGGATTGCTAGGCGCGCACGCTACAAACTATTCCACCTGGGAGACATAAGTAATAATAAAAAGTGTTTTTTTTTAAACCAAATTAATTTATAATAAGATATCCCCTATATCTGAGAGGCTATCACGCACGCACTGCACTCCATGGAATACGGGTTCAATTTCCATATTTGTCAGAATATTAGAAATCGCAAATTACAAAACTAAGTGCCCACCAGGTTAAGCAGTTTTCTGACAAGTAATCCTCGTAAAAAGTAGTATATTTAGGCATATATTTACATTGCAAAAATGCATACACTCTCAAAATGGACATTTTTGGAGCGGACAAGATTGGAACTCGCAATCTACGTTGCCTAGGCATACACGACTCTTCAATCGACTACTGAAGTAAAATCAAACACGTTACAAATCATTATTTGTATCCTATATATTATTTATAAAATTTACTACTGTATTTCTTCCAGAATAAAACAAATAAAATGTTACTGATATATTTTTTTGGCTTCGTAATATGAGTCTGTTGAAAACATTATCACTTATAAATATTAGTACGAATCCAAATAGCTGCTAGGGATCTAAAACTCGACATTTGATACATTTGTGAAAACCAAAAAAATATCGTTTTTCTAAATGATCCTAAAGTGATTTTTTGTGGTATTTTTTTGACGCCACTATTAGCCACGAGGCTAGTTTTTGTTGTTTTTGGTAAATTGTTTTGTTATATCGATATAAATCGAGCACTCAATTTTAAACGATGTATTTTATATCTTGGTAATTTCATCAACGTTTTTGTAAATAATATTGAAGACATACGTGTTCCTTTTTCTATTTCGAGGTAAATTATATACTTCATCGAAACTTAATACAGTATTATGAATTATGCGATAAAATGGAAAATTTTTAATCAATACAATTGTAATAGATAGATATGTTTGGACGTTATACCTTAGTTATCCTTGTAGTGTATAAACACATACATTTTACTAACGAGATGTTTACGTATAATATATAAACCTCCCCGGTAGCGTAGTTACTATAATACGCGCCTAGCAATCCAGGGAATGCGAGTTTGATTCCCCATCTGTCGGATTTAAAAAATCCGAAAATACAGAATTGGATGCCTATTAGGTTGAGTAATTGTCTGACAAACGAGTCTCGTAAAAAGTAATCTCTCAAGACGTCTTCACATTGCGGGGATCCATAAAAGAAATTTATAATTTGATTTACATATTCATAACAGGACAGATATTCAAAATAAAATACATGGCTTACACTATTGCTCTATAATTTATTTTACTTGAATTGGTTATATCAATTATTTTTGGTCTGTCATAAAAAATTAGCATAATTACAGTTAGTATATATAAGTTCTCTCTTTTTGGAGAGCCATTATACTTATTACATATTCAAAGTAGTGACGGTATTAAATATACTTATTTTTTTTTAAATCAGAAACATAAATGAAGTGAAGTTTTAAAGTATCTTATCGTACAATGGCGCTTTCTACTAAGCTTTTTGCTAAACTTTCTACTGTAAGTAGTTAACTAACTAATTAACATATGTCAGATAATGAATATTTAGTGATTTTTAAATAAATAAAGATAATGAATGCGATTTCTCTCCGGAGCGTAGAGGTTAACGTACGCTCCTCGTATCCGGAGAATACGAGTTTGATTCCTACGGTTCCAGGACAACTGCGCGCGAAACAGTTAAGTATTGGACAAGTACTTACACGATAAGTGCATACCTAGACAACCGCTAACATATAAAACCTATCATGTGGTTATTCTATACGAAAAATACGATTTCAAAATGTTATCTTTGAAAATACCTTCTTAATATATTTAGTGATTATTTGCAATTCTGATTTTTTTAAGTTTAAATTATCTGTGATCAAATTTATTCATAGATGTGGAGTTTCAAATTATGTACTCTAACATATCTGACTTATTTTTGCGAAAAATGTTTCTTAGTGATTTTTCGCTCCACGGTGATGATATATATATTTTTTTTCTTGAGTCAAACATAAAAAAACACTTTTAAGTTAATATCTTAGGCTTGATTCTATAATAAAATCCCCCAAAAATCACCTTCCTGGATTCTTGAAAAAAAAAATACAAGTGCCTGTTTCTAGTTTTACACGGCAGTATAAAAAGAGTGTTATTTTAAATGGGGGTAATTTTTCTTCGACGTATAGTGTCATTTATGAGATTATGTTATCCATGTCATTTATTTCACCCTGGGGATTTGAATTCCTTCAAAGCCTTAATTTTACTGCCTATTTTAAGTACAGCACTTTACTTCCTTGTAAAGCGGTACAGAATTAACAAAAACGTTTCGAAATTATCTAGAATGTTAAAGTATTCGTTGGTGATTAAAATAATGAGAATTAAAATATTATAAATACGGAATAAATGATTTTTATTTATGTATTTAGTAAAAAGTTTGAGTAATCATTTGAAGAGAAAAATTCTTGTGAGTTTCTTTCGCGTATTTTTGTGGGACGCTCTATTCAATTCAATACAATTGATACTTAATGACAAATTTATTACAACTATCAACTCGTTGATAAGTAAAGAATGAATTAAACTTATTGTCATATTACAATCATTTTTATTCATCCCTTTATTTTACAAATTTATTTCAATACTTGGCTGTATACAAGTTTTTAATCTCTTTTTAACCATCGGTGACCATGTTTAGAGTTAAAGGTAAAACAGTTGACCTAAAATTGGAAATCAAAATTACAAATAAAAATTTCATTCTGCAGCTATTGATAGTTTGTGAGGATTATTTGTGACAGACAGGTACACGTATGTATATTCTATTTTATAATATAGATAAGAGAACGACTTTATAATAAATTAAAATTTATTTCATCTCTTTATGTTGTTATATATCTATTTTTAATTTACACTTGACCTAAATAGGATGTATTCATTTTAGAAATATATTTATTATAAAGATTCAATGTAGATAGTATAAACTTACGCATTGTAAATACGTATATAGATAAATTTTACGTCGCCAAATTGTTGAATCAACTGGATATCCATTTTTTTGCATTTAAAATTATTTAAAACTGGTAAACTTGTTAACTTGGTAAATCAATGTTATATGTTCACTCACTGTCCACATATAATGTAGCCTGAAGATGCCAAAAGATAAAACCCGGATTGCTAACAGTGATCTCACACATGGAAAATTACCAGTTTTAAATAATTTAGAATTTAAAATCAATTTCCATCAAGCACCATCAGTCAAAAATATTAATTATTTAAATTTTTTGTGGCTAGATAATAAATTCTTGGATTCTTATCAGTTGAAACAATTGTGAGACGAGGGCTTGTCTTTAATTATAATTATATAAATATTTATTTATAACGAAAAGAAAATACTTGATATTAAAAACCTATCTTTATTGTATTTTTATTTCCTTGGTATTATGAGGCGATAATAAAAATTTGAAAACAAAATCTAGTGTGTTATTTACCCAAACTTATTGTTATATTTAATAAGTTTTAAAAAAAAAACGACAAATTGATGTGACGGTCTGGTTTTACTTCCTTGTTCCAAATTACATATACTTTTTTTCAGATTTATTTTTCCATGTCCATTCTGAAAGCATATAGATTTACACAGTATGAAGATTCCGCTCCATAAGTAGAGTGTATAAATCTTCAAAAAGCGAAGACATGTTTTGACAGATTATTTTTTACGAAAATTGCTTGTCAGAAAATCTACCAACTAAATTTATTTTCATATATTTTTTAAATCCGATAGATGTAAAAATCAAGACATATTAAATTATATACATCATGATTATCGAAATAAATATTTTAAAATAATAACGGTTACGTCCTTTTGCCATTATATTATCTATATGTAATGCATATTAAGACACAAAATTATGCAATGAGACACAAAAAAAAATATTTTTAAAAGACAATTGAGACATTTTTTATAATGACATATTTAAAGTTTCACATTCAAAGGCATCCAAGCTTACCACATGTTTAATTAAAACCAGTAAAATATTTTATGAACACTCATACCACTCATATTAATACAATAAAAAGCGAATATTTTTTTACACTTATTCTTACACGAAACAACGGGAAATTTTATGCACACATTACCTTGTAACGCGAGCTTCCTGAAAAAGAAAAAAAGCTCGCTAAAATATGTACGAAAGCTGTCTTTCGCAACAAGCGTCGTAATTTTTTAAAAGTCTCACAGAAGTTATTAGATGGGAAATGATTCTCGCGAAATTCACATACAAAAAGTCTTATATTACAAAACTTGCTGTAACTCGAAAAGTTTTCAAGTCTTTGCAATTTTATGTATGCTAATAAAAAAATATTATTTTAATCCGATGGTTGTTTCTTTAAAAGAAATCAAATAACGTTACGTTCTTGGGGGCATATGTATGTTTTATTATAAACAAAGAATAAGCATTCCAATAAACAATATTGCCTTGAGGCATTTTTATGAATTTAAGAACATATTATAAGTACTAACGACTACGTAATAATTATAAAAAGCTGTTTTCATTTAATATATTTATTCTTTGTGTGATTGAAAATTTGGCATGTAAGCTTTAGAGCCGGAGTTTTCAGATTCAGTTTTTACAATTGCAAGTTTAAAAAAATACAAAATTTAATGTTCAAAAATAGAAGGATTTAATTGATAATAATTCTTGTTAAAAATACCAGAAAATGCAAAATTTAATAACACAATGAAAAATAAGATCGCAATAATTCATCATTGTTTTGATGATTAACAAGGCTTTAAAGTTTATTTAACATTTTCTTGCATTAATTTTGTCTCAGTAAATCAAGGCACTTATAACTTAACCATCAACATCACAAATAAACTGATTAATTATCAATATGTATAAATATCGTCTAACTTTTTCTTCTTCTTCTAACACCATGTTTTCTCCCAAAGTAGAGTATACGGATCTACTCATTGTAAAGATATGCACTCCAAAAGTGGATTATATGGATCTTTAAAATGTGAAAACGTCTTGGCAGATTAATTTTCATGAGAATTGTTTGTCAGACAACTGATCAACCCAATGAGCATCTAATTTTGCATTCTTTGGATTGATAGGAATCTCTATGCTACCGGGGAGACAAATCTTGTAACTACTTAAGAAAATTTCTTAGAAATTATATAATACTTTGTTACAAATGGCTTCAAAACCACTAATGTCAAGAATCAGTTCATTATAAAAAATAATGAAACGAAGTGAAAATTTTGGAATAAAATATATTTATTCTTAGATAGTATATTGCCGATTTAAATATTTATCATTTTGTGTTATTAAAACTACAGAATTGCACTCAAAATTGTTCGTGCCATAACTCACAGTTTGAATAGCTTTCAGACACTAAGGTTTTAGCGATACAACTTTTGATGTCTAAAGGTTTTGTATTTGGAAATAATAAAGTTTTGAATTATGAAAAAAAGGTGTTGTGTTGTTTGTTCTTCAAACTTTTAATGATTTATAAACTAGATTCTCTGAAAATAGCAGACACGAATAATCTTTGTGACCATAGGAGGCTTGACTTCTTTTGTGCGTGGGCTGTCAGTACTACTAGTAAATAAAACGTAGTCTTATAATATGTAAATGATACTCACACTATATTTGCTCAACCTATTTTAGTCAAATATTTGAATAAATAAACGCATTGTCTAAAACCAAATATCTAAAGAAATATAATACAACCAAATATGAAATTTTAAGTAAATTTCAAAACTAGACAATTTCATTTACAATAGCATTCATAGTTAAATTGAAATATATATGTAAATTATACGGTCCTATAGACGAACTTAAGACCCAGTATATCACGTATTAGTTATAGAACAAATAAATCAAATGAAATTGTGGTATTTATACAATTTGCGTTGCATTGCACGTTATATTAAATGCGTCTGTGGCTTACCTAACTCGAATTTGCCGTATGAATATAGCCATGATCTTTATACGTAACGTTCGCGCTGATTTAATTCATGTCAGCTAAAACGGACAAAAAGGCAATCACAGTTTTAATGATAAGAAGAGCTGTATCAAAATCGTGTGTCGTCCATACAATTCTTAAAATATAACGTTACATGATACATGCGTCTGGACCTTCAATTAGATAGGTGGTTTGCTTTATACAATGTGATATATTTTAACAGTATTGCTGTTTTTTTGAATTGCTTTGCATCGCTTTCATTAATATAACACCCACATAAAGATTAGTAATTTATGCTTTAATAATTATTTTCTAAGTGTATAAATCTTTGATATTGTTGAATGTATTAAAATTTATGCGATATTTAAGTATTCAAGAAGCACTAGGCGTATAGAATTTTACGAGCTTTGTTAGTTTTGAATAATGCCAGCACGGTATTAAATTTACCATTTTCCTTCGCAATTTTAATCCCTGTTTACAATTCGTATAACAAACCAACATTTAAACATATTGAAATACGCGCAGTGTCAAGTTCATCGTATTAATCCTCCCGCAAAAGCCTTATAACGTGGCTATACACCGCATACCAGAGTATGCTTTTAAAGGGGTAGGTTTTCATTAATGGCTTTCAAAGTACATCTATATTTTATAAAGCTAATATTGGCTTGAAATTATATTTGAAAAATATTTGTTTTACGTATTTTATTATTAATTTTGGTCAACTTTTACCAACTCACGTTAAATATACTTTACATTTGTGTTTATAATACTAAATTTACAATACTTTAGTCGATGATTTTGTATCGGATACATCAGTGTTTTCAGAATTCGCAAAAACCTTCAATTAATAATAATTTTGAAAACATGCATTCAAATATTGTATTTGATTTTAAATATTCATGTTTTGCAAACATCAATCAGTATAATTAGTCTTACAAAAAACGTAGCTATTGTAAATACACGCGAGCAAATGCATTCAAATTCTGTCGTTTGTCAATAAAATTGAAAGTTTTTTACCGGAATATGAACATTTTTATTTGATCCGGACTATAAAAAATCATGTTTCTCATTTCATTTCATATTAATAGTATTTTTTTTCATAATAAATGAAATTATATTCTGTGTATAATTATATTGCAATGATTATTTTGAACTAGAACTACAATGTAGTGATACTAATGCTTTTAAAATTCCATTGCTTACTATCATAATTTTGAGCATTAGTTGAATTAAGATTAAAAACTCTGTTATATTTATTGTATAGTTTATAGTGTTTTAATGTTTGAATATATATATAATATATATAATTATCAACTATGTCAAAGTTATTGTAATAAGGTGTACATACTTTATTTTAAGCTTATAACATTTATTTTATTTATTGCTATAATCAGGTAAAACTACAAATATAAACAACGAACGACTTAACAAATAATCGGACGTTTAAAATGAAATTAATTAATTGTAAACCTTCGTACATACTTGAGTGTAATCGTATTGCTTTAGTTATAATAATTACATCTCGTTTTAAGGTTAAGTTTTATAAAGTGAAATTAGGTGAGACACGTGTTATGGATACTTTCGAAAATCCCAAATTTTGTTGCCTTTTCAATTCCAGCGTCTTGAAAAATCGTTGGGTGTTTTAGTCAAAAACGTTGATATGGCCATGATGATTCTAAAACAATTATTAACATAGGATTCTGGTGGCGTCACATAGTGGTCATATGTAGTAGATATAGAGAAACAGGACAAATAATAAATATACGATAAAAAATACAAAGGGTAGTGTATGTTTTTTTGGCTTAAAATATGGACAAAATTTACTTTTGTATGTAAAAAGGTAAAAATAGGCGCTTCACTTAGATTAAGCTGAAAATAAAAACAAACGAGAGATTTTTTCATTGGATTAAAACCGCCAAATGATTGTGATTTAATGAAATAAACAAAAAACTTTTTTTAAAATTGTGCGTCAAAAAATAACCTTAATTTAAGAATAATTTCTAAATATTTTTCAAATAACATATACACACATAATCTAGCTTATATTTAATTTTATTTTTACTAAAATAAAAACTTTGCCAAAAGCTTGCTGGTGTTTTATTAAAATTATAAAGAATTTTTGGTTAAAATACACCTAATCCTAATAAAAATTCTACGAGCGTTTTATAATTACACTTTTGGGTTTAGTTAATCTACATTTAGTTTTTATGGTTAATAGTGGACATATAAAAAAATGTTTAAACTAAAAAACTGAAAATAGTATTCATTCTGACGAAAATATGTATTTATATAAGGTTTTTTTACTTAAGAATGTGATAAATTAGAAAAAACTTTTCAAATCCGTTTTTAATGTAGAATCCTAGTATTAAAATGACTATATACATTACACACGTTGAATCACATAGTAGCGATAAAAAAATCATAGTTATTTCAGACAGTATGTTCAGTGGATATCAGAAACTTAAATCCAGTAACAAATGGAGCTTTTAAAGCACCTGGATTGTTTTATGTCAGAGCGAGAATCCGATGGGGATTTGAATTTAACCCTTTAAAACGACACTTGCTAAAAAATCATTAATCATAGATTTTATATTCTATCGAATAAGATTGTTTGATGAAATTTGTTCAAAAACATAAATTGTTATATTTTTAACATAAAAACTTCCATATTATTTAGTTTTTTATTTAATTTAGGTTTTGAGATGCATTGGTAGTCTAAAGTTTTAATATCTAATAATAATATTCTAATTTCAGTTTTGTGTTATACTTTAAGACAGTGAAATTTCGGATGTTTGTGTAATACAAGTTTTTTGCATTTTCAAGTATTTTCTCTTATACTCTAATATCTCTTATACACTATATTTTGATGTACAATATTTCTACAGTGTACTAAAAATATACCACATATACAAAATATACAACATATTGCAGAAAGATATTAAGTATATTGGATATTTAATATAGATATGTATCCCTGACTGTCTACGAAATTAAAAACATCAGATATTTTCTAATCCAAAGCGTATAGCTTACCTGCTACAATAATGTACAGAAAACAAATATGAGTCTATCATTCATATTTTCCGCCTGACTGAGATTGAATTCAGTTGTTTTTTACTTCTAGACTCTACTTTTATTGGTAGGCTTTGATTCTCTTTTTGTTTTTCGAATACTGTCAATAGTTTGAATACAAAGAATTCATCATTCATTTGCTGTATGGCTGAAAACAAACGAGATGCCTTTACTAAAAATACATCACACGATTTTTTTATACGATGTTCGCTCCCAAAGTGGAGCATATGAATCCACACAGTGCGAATAAATCCACTTTAAAAATGCAGTATACGTATTTCCGCAATGTGAAGACGGCTTGACAGATTATTTTACACGAGAATTGTTTGTCAGACAATTACTCAACCCGATAGGCACCCAGTCCTGCATTTTCAGATTTTTAAGATCCAATCAGATGGAAAGTTGATCCCGCATTCCCTGGATTACTAGCCGCGCACGCTACCATCTACGCTAACCGGGGAGACTAATAATACAGCCTCTTTACTCAATAACTGCTTATTAAAATGTGATCTATGTAACTTAAGATGTACACAAACGTGGGGCTTTTGTATAATATTATTTTATACATGGAAAATTTGTCAAAAAAATGGTAAAATTTATGGGATGAGTTTATGTTATATGATCACGTATCTAACAAGATATTCAATTAATTGAATAATGACTTCATCAAAGCTTTGGGGAAAATTGTAATAGAAGATGAACATGACCGTCAGAGCAAGGTTAAAGCTGGCCCGGAGCAAAATACTAGTAATGGGTAAGTGGTCTTCCTTGTAGATTGTTCACCCAGTTGCACAGATCTTAGAAACCTTATTGTAGAGGGAAATTACGATAATGGGGCGCAGGCTTTGATCTCAAAAGCTCTGCCTCACAAAGGGGTAAGGATAGATTCGAAATCAATGATCATTATTTGAGAGCGCTACTCGATGTGTGATGTTATTTTAGGGTACTATAGAATATCGCTGATATAAACTGTAAAATTAACTATACAAAAATATTCGTTTAATTTATCGTTTTTCAGTTTATTTTGGATTAATACTTTCAAAAAAAAAAAATTACGTTGAAAATTGAACCAAACAAGTTTTTCCTTAAATAAAATCCTAAAATGATAATACATACAATTGTTTTCATACACAAATCCTTTCTTTTGAAAAAGTTTATGGTCAATCAATTTTTAAAGACATAAAGTGAATTTGTGACGTTTCTAGGATTGTCTTATGTTTAAAAGCTTA
The DNA here is from genome assembly GCA_022683975.1 of Rhyacophila evoluta. NCBI lineage: Eukaryota > Metazoa > Arthropoda > Insecta > Trichoptera > Rhyacophilidae > Rhyacophila > Rhyacophila evoluta. Next base: position 12,879 of record JAGVSQ010010241.1, read on the forward strand.
AAAATACAATGATTATTTACATAAAAAAGATTTCTTAAATTCTTTATTGTTCTTTAATTATATCGAAAGATCTGTTTTGAAAAACAGTAAGCACATATCGTAATAAATCTTTTTTTAAATATATTGGCGAAACCCGGGTCGCTAACAGTGATCTCACATATGGAAGTTTACCAGTTTT
>JAGVSQ010010245.1:0-13054 GCA_022683975.1 Rhyacophila evoluta
CTCTGTGTAGATCCATATGCTCCAGTTTGGGAGCGAACATGGTATAAAAAAAAAATTAAGTAAATATTTGAGAAGCAAGAACTGTATGTATTACATGATGCAATATTTATATCATAATATACTTCTTTAAAAATCTTAATTTGCTGTAATACTTGCGCTTTTAGAAGCTAGCAGATATATTATTTCAGTGACCTTGTTTCTTTACGTGACAGACAAGTATAAAATTAAACTTTTAACTTATTTTGCCACTAATAGTAAGATAACACGGAAAGTTTAATACACGCTCCATAAATAGAAAACTTTCATAGAAAAGTTTTACAACCTTAAATGGTGTACTTAAAAAAATAGGCTATACGCGTTTGTCTCCAGATAATACGTTAGTTTATTATATTTATGAATATTCGTTTTATGGTATTATATTAAACTAAACGTGTGTTTTGCGTATTTTCATGTGACCTCTAATCTTTTTGTGCATCATAAAACTTATTAAAACTAGTCGAAAAACATTTTCAAGAGTTGCATTAGAATACTGTTTATCTCATATTGGTTATTAAACTGTCTAATTCAAAACTCGTTCTATTACGCCATTAAATGTATATCTTCAATATGGTATTTTGGCTATTAAATGCATGTGGTTTGATGCCAAAGTCATGATTTGAATTCTCGTATAATCATCAGAAGTTTGTTTAATATATAAAAAAGCAAAACTGAATGAAAATTAATTTAAACAATTGGCAAGTTAACTATTATTCGGGGAAAATATTTTGTATGTATTATTCAACTTTGTAAAAATACATAACCTTCACGTTTTAAAGAACATAGTTTTAGTACTAATGATACGGTAGTAGACTTCGTTAATGATGAAAAGATAAGAAATCGGACCATGTAGCCACTTATCACTGACAAAGTAAAGCTGCGACGCTGTACCTGACTCGGACACATATTACGGATGCTTCAAGAGAATCTGAACGTGAACTGCCTATTTTTTAAGCCAACTGGTCATCAGCGTCCCAGAAAGTCGCCAAACACTATCTATAGAATGTATTCGGTAGTTACGGGATGCAAGTATGAGCTGGGATTATAGGGATTCTTGGAGGCGGCACGTGGTGTCCATATGCTTTATTTACAGAGCGGATATGGAAGAAGATATTCCAAGTAAAAAAATTAAATATATAATACACGTAATTAACTGTTTATTATAAACATTATTATAAAATAAAATAGATAATAAAATGTTGATTTTTGTATGGCTACGAAGCTCAATTTTGTAATCTTTAATTAATTTTTATTCACGAGAACAACGGTATCTACTCAAGTATAATAGTTAGTATATATTACAGTCGTGGATGAATTCAACGTAAAAATTTATCAGATGATAGATAAGTGGAAAAATAAATGATTATTTGCATCTAGTTTATAGACAGTCGTTATAATTAATGCTATCATTAAATAACAAATAAACGTTTTGTCAAGTTTTGGTAATAATTTTCCAACTTGTACAATTCCAAACTTCGGAATTAAATATTAACGAATTTCGTATAATCACAAGAAACCAAATCGAACGAGTTATTGGAAGACCACACTCGTTCAACGAACCAGTATTTTATGCTCAATGGCAAGAAGCGATAATAATAATTGGGTAGGCATCCATATCAATAAGTCGCCCCAAATTTATCTCGGCGTCGCGATTTTCCGGGATTTTACTGCCCTGTTAATAATAATTTATTGTTGTTCACAAAAGTCTTGATACCTTTTTTAGGGCTGTACAAAATTTAAGCTCATAATAATTAATTAAAATAATATTATTATTCGATGATATTAATTAAATTATCACACAATATGACATTTAAAATGCCAGTTTAATAGATTTAAAGAAACTAAGAAAACAACATTGTTCTTATTAATCATAATAAAAATAGCTTATTTAAACGAATAACTCTACCAGTAGTTGAGTGATAAGAAGTTTTCATGTTTTGGTATCAGATGTTTTCAGTTTTACACTACATAAAAAAAAAATTAAATTCAAAATTGTAGAATAGAATTCAAATGAAAAAATCATCATTCATCATTTGGACGGAAATTTTAAAAATATATATGTTTGATTTTAATTTTTACTCGGATTTGCTATGCGCTTTTGAACTTTAAATCTAATACAATAATTGGTGTTAATATCTAATAATATTGGTGGAGATTTGAATTCAAATCAATAAGACGAATAAACAACAAAAATCAAACTAACCTATGGTAGATATGTTTTAGCTTAGTGGATATGGTTTTCATAAAACCATAAAAATACATATTACTTAACCTAACCATTAAAAGAAAATTGTACTGTCGTGCTTGAAATATTGATTTTTGTATTACATGTATTTAGTTTTGAGTGAAATATAAATATGTGGCAAAATAAATTATATTTATAATTATAAAACCAATATTGCTTACTCGAATAAGCATTCATAAATTTAGAAGATTCCAGGTATCTTAAAAACTTTCGGATAATCGTTTGAAATATTACTGTAATTTTACATCTCTTCGGAGCTTTTGCAGGAAAGTTACAGCAAAAAGAAAAATAATAAATTGTGTCTGTTTGAATAATGTTACATTCAGATGCAATTCCCGTGGCGAATCCTTAATTGAAATTAAATTTTAGCCGCGTTTGCAAGAAGCTTTCTTTCAGTTTCGTTCAAAAATATGTATAAATTAAAGTAATTATTAAGAAAAGCTTTAAATTAGGATATCATCTAAACACTATACGATATTAAAATTATTTTTTAAAAGCACACCCAAATAAAAATAATAACTAAACTTACTAAACTAGATACTAGGACATACAAATGACGTAACCCACAGTTTTTTTTTTCAAAATAGCTTTCGTTCTGTAATCACAGTGTATACTACCTAATACACGTCCTATGGAAAGGATTTAAACTGAAAATCCCGAATTAGTATTTACATTTAATACAATACCTGTACAATACAAATAAAATACTATTTCAAAGTTGTGCCTATTTAATATTTTTTCTTCGGTCCAAAATTAATTTATTTTTTTAATTATTTTTTAAATTAATATTTTATTAATTATGCTGAACATTTAGCATAATAAGCCGAAAAAATCCTTTCGGTAATCATGGTGTAACGCAGCGTTATCATATGGAATTTGCCTTTTTAAGGGATCCCAAAAGCGAATTAATCTCTTTAAAAGGTCAAATATGTTTTTGAATAGTATAGTCTAATTATTTGTATCTTTATGTTGTGTGCTTGTGTATAAATTAGCCAGAGATTATATAAAATAAAAGAAGCAACTATAAGACAAGAAATTACACGGCATTTGTCCGTTGCGATGAGCTTTGGTCTGACTTATATAGGACGGTATACTAGAGAAAATTCATTATATTCTACAAAGGCACGGACGAGACGAAGTTCTAACTTTAATATTCATATATAATATATATATATTTTTATACTGTGTTCGCTCCCAAAGTGGAGCATGTGGATCCACACAATGTGAAGAAATCAGACTTACTATAGCTTACTGTTTATTTTAATATCCAACAGTCCAATAGCAGAAATAGCTTTTCATATTTATCGAAAACGTAACGCAATATTATGCAAATATTACTCCACATAAATTCAATATAAAATAATCGCGATTCAATTAAATAACTCTGAAATAATCGTTCTGAAAATACATTAGCTAAACTCTATCAAATAAAACGGGCTCATTGTTTACCTAAATCCATCTAAAGCCACGACTTAGCTTTATCACGCGCCTAATATGACATCATAGAAATTTATAAAATGTTCATTCATATATTGATAATTAAAACATGGCCACTAACGATAATCAACGAAGAAGAAGAGCGCGACTACAAAAGCTTCACAGTTGTCGTTAATTTTTTTGTGTACAGTGCAAAAAGCTTTTTGTCACTTTCACTTAAAAGAAATGTTTTGATGCCATTTTAATGTTTTAAACTATACATATTATTTGAGAGTCTCCATATGAATATTTCTTCATATATTTTGTTTACAATAATTGATTGCTAGCAGTACACTTGACCGATAGATTTAAACTATCATCATCCAAAGTTTAAAACAATTCAAAATGATGTAAAATTACTTATCCAATAATTAATGTGTTTTACTCATTATAAAATACATATTTAATGCTATCCTTTATAGAATATAAAATACATTACCAATATTGAGACTGATACAAATGGATTACGTTATTCATGATGTAATTGATATATTCATTGAAATTATTTCAGATATTTATATAATCTACTTTAATAAGCGTGTGGGATAATTTTAATTAAAAGTTTTTACGTTTTTATAACGTAATTTTAAACCTAACCCGTTCTAAAAATATAAAATATAAGTTAAGATTTATATTTATTTGCCAGATGTTTTCACATATTATTTCTCTCCTCTTATTTCCAACGTTTAAGCAGAGGTGGACTTAGTTTAAAGTTTAGATCCATATTAACTTTAGTTTGAATCTGCACCTATACCCAAAATAATTCAGACATGTATACATTAGTGTTTCTTTTCTTATTTTGAAGTAAAAGCTGTGACAAAACGTTTTTACTTAATTTATTTTCATTTACATCATTTTCAAAAATATTAGTTCGCTTTTTTACTGTTCATATAATACTACCCATACATTATAATGGTTTCATATATCAAAATGATTTCACCAGTATATTATGTCACATTTTAATGTTAGAACTTTCCACTAAAGATTCATATATGTAAGATGAAATTAATATTTAATCCCTGTTTTAAATTTAAATGTGAGCAAAAATATTAATTTAATTTCTGAATCCAATATTTCAATGAATACTAAAAAATAATTTATTATAATTTATATTCCATATGCAATATGATATTTTAAACATTATATATTAAAAGTTGTAATATTATTAAGAGATATTATTTTCTTGTTAAAACTGGTTTTGGAAAAGCTTTTGCATAAAAAATTGTTCATGTACGATACACATATATCAATTACTACTCAAACAAATCCAACAACGTAGAACTCTATCGATCATTAAATTTACTTTCGGTTTTTTTTCTTCATATTTAATACTGAGTAAAGAATCAATTGAACTATGAAAATCAATATAAAGGAACGCTTCAAGCTTCTTCTTCTTTTTTTTTAAAACCTAGATATGAGCGTATTGCTGAAACAATTACTTAAATTTGATTTTAAATATTGACTACCACACAGTTCACATACGAAAATTACATGTCCTAATATTTAACATGTGGCCATTACGTGATGCATTTCGAAATATTTGTCAATTATTTTGGATCTTACCAAATGCTTTACTATGGATGGGATGATTTATTTATAAAAAAACTAAGCAGGCAATATGTATTTTTTTAAATAAGTTCTATTATCACTAAATAAATTCTAGCAGAAGAGGATTTTTTTGGTTTGTTTTCACGAAGTCGAACTATTCCATCCAAAATTTTTTGCAAGTATCTATTTTACATAACTAAATATGTGATTTTGATGAACTTTGATTAAATGATCTAACTTTTTGTGCATAGCAGCACTCATCAAATAAATGTGCCTAATAATCACGAATAAGATTATAAAACAATAGCAACAAATTATTTCGAATGCCTGAAAAAATTATTGTTACGACTGTAAATAAATATATTAAAGAGGCTTTAGAGGTTTTGGCTACCATGCGTTTTGCAAGTTATAATAACTTCACTAAGCAATTAGGCGAAAACTTTACGTATTACATTAAGTTAGATGAACAATGTTGGTCAGTGAGATTCGGAGCATTAATGAAATGCCTATCCAACATAAGTCCAGCAGTAACTCTGAAGTATCTATAGATGACCAGTGGCACCGAGAACTTTACAGGGCTGTATATCAATATTTTTTAATAATATCATTGCTAATCTTAACTTATATAACACAATGATAATAACATATAATGATACATAAAGCTAGGATGATAAACTAAATCATATTAGTTAAGATGAAAAACTTACAAAGCATTTTAAATTATACTTAAAATATTTTCATCAAAATGTTGATGAAAAATTTAATAAAATAATGTTTTCATTATCACAAATTAAATTTAGTCCTTATTTACTTCAATTACAGTAATAAGCTTATAATTTACAACAGAATTGCAAGCAGCAGCCAAACTGGATGTTAAACGTTTATACAATATATATGTAAAAATAAGATGACATAAAAATAGCAAATATAAAGTATTGGATATGTTCACTTAACAAAAAATATATAGTCACTTTTAATAAAATTCTTGCAATTATACATTGCAGCTATTTTTTGCATTTTTAGAATTAAGCAGAAACTTTCCAGAAAGACTCTTACTTTATTTTAATTGATACAATGATTTTACAACAATATTATCAAAAACTATGCTATAACTTATTATTACATATTTCAATATAAACCATCCTTTGTGAATTATGTTAGATTTAAAAAAGCTTATTTTATACTTTATTCTAAGCTACGGTTTTTTCAAAGATAACATTTATTCAGAAATGTATATATCTTAAATATAGAAGAGGTAAAAGTTTTCGCACTTTTGAGTTGTATATTATAAATTAATACATAGTCATACAAAATCCTTTAGTGTTATTTAAATAGTAGACGAGTAAGTTTCACCAACTTTATTTCGGCTAGAAAATTTATTTTCACAAATTATCAAACTATTAATTAATATAATACTTTGAAATAACACTGTTAACCTATATAAATAAGTATCCAATTAAGTACAAATGAAATAAAACTCACGTAACTAAATGTAAACTTTTGTAACAGTTTAGCCCTGTAGGGGTTGAAAATAGTCGAAACTCTATCGTGACTTTGAGTAGACTGCCCACCGCACCCTGACCGCACATTGAGGACCAAAAGCTCTGCTCAGATGATGGTCAAAGCCTCTTCCCATTTTCACGGTTCAAATCATTGACTAGTAACTTAACTTCAATATATCACAGTCCCTTGCAAACTGTGCAGGCTGTTTCAAACAGAATATATTATTTTATTTATATTATCAATTATTTATAATCAGTTTTTTATTACCATCAAAAATCAAATTTCTTGGATGTAAAAATTTTTTTTTTCATGCAGGGTACGCTCTACGCATTATCGTATAAAAAAGTATGCTAAAATAAAAAAATACTGGTGGATAAATTTTGTTGTATAAAAACCAATGTTTATCATAAAATTTAAATTCATTATTGCTTACGGTATTTTAATTTTATTAAAATTTATAAGAAGTATTTTTATTATCAGGCAATAGACTAACCCATTCATACATTTGGTACAACATTGTTTTCATCACTTGAGACATTTAGAACTGGTGTAATACTTCTTTTTAATGTTACTGTTTACAGGATTTAAACAAAGAAATTGGCTAATGTAGCACTATATTATTTTGAAACCGTGTAAAAAGAGGGTTTGTTGTATATTTTTTAAATGAAATTATTAAAGCTTTTGAAAATATTTTCTCTCAACAATCTTAAATTTGTATACTTGGAAGATAGAATTGATTTTTTAATAATCAAACATATTACATATATAAAAATATATACCAATTTTAATGACATTCTGTCAGATAATTAGGAATTATATTAGTGTAAGTGTACTTAATGTGGTAAGATAACTGGTAAATTATTTCGGTTTATATTTATTAAGTATCTGTTAAGACATTTTGCCAAACGTGTTATTCAATAATAATGTACAGGTTTTTGTAAATAAACAATAAATACGCTATCGAAAAAAGACATTTTTCAAAGTCCTACAAACAAAATATATATTTTGTCATAATTCTTTTATTGAATGAATAAATAAATATGAACATTTAATGTTATACCATACTAAGACGGTAGTCAAGAGGTCAACGCATATATTATATCAGTCTGAGAGGTTGCTGGCTCAAGTTTCATAGCTACTTTTAAATTAAACGATGAAACTCAGGGTACATAACGGTCTGAAAAATTCGTCGACAACAAAATGTATTTCAAAATCTACCAGCATAAATTATACATATTTTTACACTGAAGATCTGTATACTCCATTTGCAAAGGAAACATGATAAAAAAGTGATAAATTCTGGAGAATTATATCACTAACCAAATATTTATCGACATAAAATACAATTTTTAATCACAGTATAATTTTAATTTGATACAAATTTCCTATCGTTTATTATTTAATTTTGAAAATAGCGTTTGAAGACAGGGTTATTGATATATTCCATTTATGAAATAGATATGTCCACTCTTTGTCGCATGTTTCACTTTTGGACATCAATAAAAAAAGATAAAAATTGATTAATTTTGGTGAGTCACAAATATTAAACATCTACAGGTAAATTAGTCAATTTTTGCATTGTTTTGTAGTGTTTTATTACTTTGTCTTTGTAGTTCTTTTTCATTGATACTTTATTACGTTATTTTTAATCATATATTATTATTGTAACAATAATAAAATAAACTGATAGTGCGTTGATATATTAAATACTTTTCAGATTTTTTCATACTCAACTATAAAATAAGCTCGACTGAGAAAACAATTTGTTTTATTATATACAAACGTATGTAGTAAACACGTGCTGTTTATTACAGTTTACAGCACATTAAACACCTGAAAATGTAGCAGAATGCCTATAATTTAAGGTAATGGTGACAGAGGAGGAAATAGTTTGGACGCTGACTACTTACATATCCGTTTCAGGCGAGTATCGTATCACAAGTCAGCTGATAGGCCATCCAATAATCCCAGCTTCCGCAACGTTTGTGGCAATGCAACATATACGTTAAAATTATATAACGTGCAACATCACAAACTCTCTGCACTACTTGGACGCAATTGTGCATTAAATTAATATTCCGATTTATTAATATCAAATCGATGTAACTACACAAGAAATATTTTTGTGAATTAATAAAAAAACACTTTTCGATTTTGTATTTTTTTTTTTTAAAGTAAGAAATAAAACTTTTTTCATTTAAAACATTGTGTTTTATAAACTTTTTTAAATATATTAACACATCAATTTCATTTAAATTGCAGCTATTTTTGCGTTACATTAAATAAGCTATTCATGAAAAATCATTTTATAAAAACTGCAAATAAAATGATTCAAAAAAGATAATATCATCGTATTACTGGCAAAAGACGTTAATGTGAAAAATTGAGTTTTGAAATAATCGAGTTTTAATATTTGAGTCACTCTGTTAAATACATTTTAAGACAATTTCTTAAGGTATAGATATTAAACATTAAAATACTGTCGTAAAATGTATTTAACAGAGAGACTCAAACACTAAAACTCGACTATCTCAAAACTCACGTTTTCATTTTAACGTCTTTTGCCAGTAATACGGCGATATATCATTTACATTCAGTAAATTTTATCAGTGAGATGCAAACAAAATCAAATAAAGAAAAGTATTGTCACATTATTGAAAAACACAATACCAATGGACTGACGATTCAGAACGATATTTTTCAAATTACTTTACACTCTTTCTACCTACTTCATTCCCACTAGCCCGTTTTCAACTTGAGATATAATTTTGACTAGCCCACGAATAATCATACAAAATCTGGACAATCAGAGCTACTACTTATATTTAATTCTAAATTCTTACACTCACTTAAAATCTAATTTAAGCTGTATTTTTGTACTGGACTGTATTATCGTTGTTATTCTCAATGAAGTCAGATCGTCACTTACGAAGAGATTTTTAAGAATTAAAATTATTACATAACTTTTAAAATACTTTGTTAAGCAACGCCTATTCGTGGACCCAACAGAATGATTTTAAGAGAAATAATTGTTAAACAACACGCCAACTACTTGCACGTATAATTCAATATTTTTCAACCATTCAGCTATGAAGTGTAAACCCGTTATCTTCAGTGACAAAGAACGTTTATTTACTTAACTGTTTAGAACAAATTTCAATTATGAATCTAATTTTGGATGTAAAATACAACTTCATCTGACGATCAAAGTAATATCAAAGGAATAAACACGTGTTAAATATGACTTTTTTTTGTTTTATATTCAATTGAATTTGGTTTTATTTTATAATATCATTGATTAAGTTAAGATAGCATTTGATTAAAATATCTAATATGAAATATAAATACACGTGTGGGGTTGCATTCATCTTGTCGACTTGTCATGCTACGCACCCGCACGCCGCTCGTACCGACGATGATATTTATACGAAAATGTGCCCTTTTTTACTCTCACTACTTCAATCATGACGACTTTTGCATTTATTATAGTAATTAAAATAGAAGAAAAAACACAAAAAATATGAATGATATTATTGACAAAACGAAGTGTTTCCTCAATGGAATTGTTTTCCATATCAAAAACATATTTCTTTTTGTTATATTAACGTCCTGAATACATTATGGCATTGTCTTCTATTCAACACTATGATGTAATTTCCAATGAGTAATTTAGTCTAATTTGCTTTTATCCAACGTATGTGACCTATTTATTTCACTCAGGTATGAATAAACCAATAATTATTATGACAAAGCAATTTATACAGCCTATCCATTTCGTATTCGAAAGCCTTCATAAAGCTCCTTAATTATCATTATTTCTCACTAACTACTGCCAATTATTTTAATTGTTTTAGTATAAGTTAAATGTTATTATTAAAAGTTCGCTACTGGCGTATAGACTCACTTAATTGCTGTCACGTGTTTGAAAATACACTTTACTGTTGTACACACATGTATTATTTTCCCTTAAGTAATTCATAAGTTTCGATAAGTAATTGCTATAACTTTTACGTACTTTCAATGATTAATATTGCCAAGTTACAATAAGCGGCGTTACCGTAAATTATACAACATTACACCAGAAACTTATTATATAAGACCGTACTATACTCATACCTATTATTTAAATTCATTCATTGTTTTAAATACGTGATTTCTTAATTAGAAAAAGTATAAGTACTCTTTGTAAGTTGCTTATAATACCAATACTAACCTCTATATTTATTTTTTTTATTACGAGAGAGGGTTAGAAGGCTTTGAATATCTTTGAAAAAAATAGCATTCTGGCATTTGGTAGAAAATAATTATAATATCAGGGATCTCAAGTGGCGTAAAGCTGTCATCTTAGTCAACAAATAACGAGATACTATACGACTTAAAGCATGTGCATGTAGCTGATCTACAGCTTAAAAAATAACCCGGTAATTCACTAGTTCGTTTAAGGATTGTGTGTTCAATATTTTTCTAAATTGATAGAGTTGTTAATTGCACAAGGTTTACATAATATTACGGTGAATTAAATGATCTGTTCACATAATTGGTTGCTTAAATTAGATTTTTGTCTGTATTTTATTTAATTTTGCCACATTTGGTGAATGATAACTTACGATTTAGATAATTTTTATTTATTCCTAGGATATTCTCACAAAATTAAATATACCATTTTTTAGATCAGAACTTCAAAATACATCTGATTAAGACCAAATGTAAACATAGGGCAGGTTGATGATGAGAATATATTATGTATAATGCTATGTTTTAATTTAATTAGTTAATATTAACTTTATATTGAAAGAGAATTAGTTGAGTAATTAATTCTCACCAAATCGATAAGCATAGAGTAGGAAAGTCTCGTAGTTGTTGGACAGATAGAACTATCAGCCCCTTTTGTTAGTTTTTAAATATGCAAGATAAGAAGGAAGCCAAAGTTTTTAAATCACCCGATCTTTTTGATAATTTTTACACTTCTATGATAGAAAACCATGAAGAAGATAAGAGCCATAACTTTCAAATAAATTTTGCAGTCAAATCTCGCTATAAAGAATACCGAAATAATAAAATTTTCGGTACAAAATATTATGACGGACCAAAATAAAAGGATATACCTTTTTTTACAATCTTTTATAACGGAATGTTAATACAAAGTAATGAAACGGGTGGTCTCACGAGTTTTGTTCTAACGGAAATCAGCTTTATATGAATGGTTCATTAAAATTTCGGGATTTATTGTAATTAATATTTTTTTAAATGGAAATCTCTGGAAGGATAATATCCTTTGTAGGAAATAAAATTACTGGAAAAACCACTTATCAATATCAATTTACACAAATAAAACAGTTTCAAACTTTTTACGTTTTATTTTCAAAAGTAAATAAAACTGTCAATTATATTAAAAGGATGGGTTGAAAAACATAAAATGGCTTTTATCACTTTAGCACACAGCAAAGTCATGTATTTTTTTTACCAAATAACATACGTAAGAATATTATAATACAGTTTATTTTCATTCAACAAAATGTCCTTTTTTTCATATATAACGTCGCACAAAGCGTATATTATGAGGCTATATAAGAACCGGCATCTTTTATCTAATATGGATTTTATTAACCCTTAAGAATGGTGATTATATTATTGACAATACAATATAATAAGAATTCAGAGATTCCAGTCCTTTTAACGTTAAAGGACACTGAAATGCGGATCACTCGCGTTATACCATCCCAATAGGAATGTTTTTTTAGTACATTTCTATATCACATTTTATTACAAATAAATTGAACTATTTTTTAAGTATTCTGCTGTGATGAATCGATCACATGAATTGGATTTTTTTATGACACGCCTGCAAACCATTTTATAACGTATAAATAGATTTTTTTCATATATCCTGTGATGGATCTGTTCCGGTGAATAGATACATATACTACACGTTTTTTCATAAGATTTTGTATGTAATAAATAAAACTTTTTTCGGAAGAGTAGACTTTGGTGATAGAATATTTTATGTCTATGCCGGTTCATGGTCAACTTTTTATCTTATAACAAGAAACTTGGCTTAATATGTCTTTGTTCTGTTTTCAGTGTCTCTCAAATTGTACAAGCATTTCATTTTATATTTTTAACGTTTTTGAAGCTTCATAATTTTTTTTTAATACTTTGACATTTATGTGCTTTACTTTCCCCCCTACCACCCGCCACTTCTCCACACCCGTTATGCGGGCGTATACCGTGGCGTAACGAACGTGA